>JAJPUD010016824.1:0-32961 GCA_023553655.1 Myrmecobius fasciatus
CACACACACACACACACACACACACACACACACACACACACACACACGGGTGTACACTAAATTGATTGGAGATTTAATCAGCAAAATCTAACCTGGACAGAAACTTCCACAATGCAAGATTATCCAGTAGGATGGAATGAATAAGGGCAAAGGAAGCTGACAAGGGACAATTAGCTCACAATCTCTATTCATTTATATGTAGCATTGAAGTCAGACAGCTGGAGAATGAATTCCTGTATGGCAGTCTTTATTCCATAATCAAAGGGATACCCTTGGAAATAAAATCAGGGCATTTATCTGAATTGAAAGATTCAGTAGGATACTGGCTAGCATTGAGAAGTTCATGAGTAGGTGGGTCAGTAGAAAAAGTCAGAATGTGACCTTATGGCAAGAGTGGTAGAACTGGGGTCTGAAGAACTGAATTTGAATCTTAAAGCAATTCTGCATTTTATAGTTAAGTAATCTTGGGCAAATCAGTTAATCCTTCTCCCTCTAGGCCTCCCTCATTCTCTATAAAACGGGGCTAATATACTACATAGCTTACCTCATTGAGCTATGGTGAATCAAATAAGACAACAAATCAGAAGCCTTTTATAATATGCTTTATGAATATCAACGTTATTCCTAGGAGGGGCAGCCTAGGTTAGTGTCTTACTTGGGTACAAAACAAAATAAAAAGAAACAAAACAACAACAATTAGTGTTGTTGAAGCTCTAAAGAAAATCTCCCCCCAAAATTGCTGAATATATCTAGCTGGGTACTTCTCAGACTATCCATGGGATGGGCAGAAGCTTTGGTAGGCATCTATTTTTGCTTCATCTGCTTCCTGTATTCTCATCTTCTCATGTGTAAGTTCTGCCCCATACTTAGAAGCCCAAATAGCCCCAAGCTGGGTCTTTATTGATGCTTATAGGGATAGTGATATGTCATTGGAGTCTTCTTTTCCAGGTCTGAGAGGTGGCTTGGCTTTGAATTGGGTACATATCTTGGGATCAAAAGACCTGGAATTGAATGCTAATACTGACATTGCCTAATTACCAGACAAATTACTTTACCTTTCTAAGCCTGAGTTTTTTCATCTGTAAAATGGGGATCATAATGGTTATTTACTAATTATGTGACCTCACCCAAATCACTTTATCTCTCTCTGTCTCAATCTCCTTTTCTGTAAAGTTGGCATATTCTGTAAAAATGGTGTATAGGAAATAATTCCTATATCATAGGGCTATTCTAACAAAAACACTTTGTAAACTTTAAAGTGCTAAAGAAATTCAATCCATGTTCTTTATTCAACTTACATGAGAGGGTCAGAATTGTGACACTCTTATCCCCCTTCAATCTGTACATCATGGGAATAGAGGGTTTAATAATAGCAAAAAAAAACCTAATTAGCTAACATTTATATAGTGCCTACTACGTGTGAGACACTTTACAAATATTATCTTGTTGGATCTTCACAACAATTTTGGGAGCTAGGTGCTATTATTATCCCCATTTTATAGCTGAGGAGAATGAGGCAGGCAGAAGTTAAAATGACTTGGATAAATAATTAGCACACAGCTAATATTTGTTTTAGGGCACATTTGAACTCAGGTCTTTTTGAATCCAGATCCATCATTCTATTCATTGTTCCACCCAGTTGCCATTAATAGCTGCTATAAAGACTCTCATGGGCAGTTAGTTGGTTCAATGGATAGAGTTCTGGACCTATACTCAGGAAGACTCATTGTCCTGAGTTTCAATATGGCCTCAACTCTAGGTGTGTGACCCTGCATAAATCACTTAACCCTGTTTGCCTCAGTTCCTTCTGTAGCTGGAGAAGAAAATGGCAAAGCACTCTAGTATATCTGCCAAGAAAACCTCAAATGGGGTCATCAAGAGTCAGACATGGCTGAATAATAACAAGAAAGACTATTGTGTGTGGAGGTATATGTTTGTATAATTGTGTGTGTATTTATGGGGGGATGGAGGTGAGAGTAGGAGACTAAAATTTTGGAAACCGAATTTGATTGAATCCTCATTTCTAGAATTAAGGATGAAAGTTTTTGTTTGGAAGATGTTTTCTTCTCTCATGTATCTTGTTAACTGTTTTTGTTTTGGCTATTTTCATAAAATGTTGACATCCTATTGGTGAGGTCCTGAATAGTGTTTTGAACAGAGAGAAACTAAAGAATTGATTCCTGAGGCAAGCACTACAAGGCATTGATAGAGATCAGTTAGCTCCATAGTTCCACCTTTTGGGGAGATTGTCCAGTCTTAAAAGTTATGTCATACTCCTGAGACTCATCCTCTGTAGATGTCTGAAGCAGTTTCACCTTGCTATGCCCTGCCAGAAATCCTGGTCATGTCCCTGAGGTTGAATTTTCCTTATAAAATCTACTTATGGCTGCTACCTTCCTGTGAGTTAGTCCACCATACCACACTGCCTCATAATGTCTTTTTCTTTAGTCCTCTTCCCTCATGTCATGTGGTATCTCCCTTAACTCCACATACTTCTGAACCCCACTTCTCCTCATAGATAACTAACTCAGGGTACTATGTCCCTTTTTGGAAAACCCCTTTCTATACTCTCTTAACTCTATTTCATATTTACCATTTCTGGTGTCTGTTATATTCCTTCATTTTGTCTGTAATCTATTCCCCTAAATAAATCTACCCTTTGCCAAAGAGAATGGCCACTATGAATTCTTCATATGACCAAACCCCAACTATTGGTACCCACCACCATCTGGTATCTATACCACTTTGGTCCTCAAACCACATCACTACAGAGAAAGTTAGCATACTATCACTGAAAGGTCACAGCACAGAGTCAGGATCTCTGGTATCCCAGTAATTAATATTTTCATTTGTAAAACCAAAGGAAGGTTTGGATTGGATGATCCAACATCCAATTTACTCCTCTAAACCTCCTCAATCAATAAAAGTCCTTGAGTCATCCATTCCAGTGTTTTACAAATAAAAATTCTCACATTCAGGGAAATTCTTCTCTACCTTTAGTGTAGATAATATATGGAGAAGACCTTTGAAATGTTAAAACTGCTTTACCAGTGTAAGCCATTCATATTGTTATTAACTTCACCTTGAGGGCGGCCTTTTAAAGTTGACTGTAGTTTAAATGCTGAGTCTTTATAACTAGAGGTTTAGTCACCTGCTGATCTTTTTTTCTTCTTCTTTTTCTTGAGTGTAGATAGGATGTGGAGAGGTTGTGATCTGTTTTGATGGATGGAGTGCCCACCTCATGAAATCACCAATTATTAAAATAGCAGTATATTGAAGAATACTTCAGGGGCTGGGCAGCTATTGGCTCAAAAGATAGAAGGTCCAGACTAGAGTCAGGAAGCATCTTCCTGAATTTAAACCTGGTCTCAGACACTTCCTAGCTGTGTGACCCTGGGCAAGTCCCTTAATCCTATTTGCCTCAGTTTCCTCATCTGTAAAATGAACTAGAGAAGGAAACAGTATCTAAAATCTCTTTGCCAAGAAAACCCAAAAACGGGGACATGAAGAGTTGGACATGACTGAGCAACAAACTGAAGGAACTTAGGTTTCAGTGAGTTGTTCTTTGTAGTTCCAGGGGGTGGTTCCAACCTTGTTTTATCTGTGGGTTTAGACCATGATGAGTTTGTCTCCGGCATGCTTGCCCTCTTAATTCACCCTAGCTGGCTGATCAGAAGGTACGGGTGAGAGACTCAGCATATGTCTGCTCATAAAATAAAATGGGACCTGCTGCCAGAGAAGTGGTAATTGTGATGAATTGATCTGTTACCAAATTACAGAGGCATTAGCGACCTATTGTGCTCAACCTTGTAAGTCAAACAGCACCAGATTTCTCATAAAGCTGGAGGGTTCACTGTGTCTTGGAAGGCTTTAGAACTTGACTCTAAATATCATCCACGTTGGCTCTGACCAGAAAGAATTGAGAAGATTTTTCATCATTGGACCAGTTTCCTCATCTGTGAAATGGGGATAATTCTTGTGCTACCCCTTTCTAGAGTTGTTGAGAGGCCCAGATTCATTAATATATGTGAAGTGCTCAGGAAGTTCTCAGGGACTATGTACATTATTATTTTGATAGGGTTGGGGAGACCACAGATCTGTGGTTTCATCAATTCATAGAACTCCTAGTGTGGAGGCAATTTGTATAGAGATGTAGTTGCATTAGTAGATAGTTTTCCATATGGCAGAAAGGAGGCAGAAAGACTTGAATTTGAATCCTATCTAGCTGTGTGACACTGAAAATCAGTGAAAGATCTTTAATCTGGAGATTTCTCTAATCCTCTGGAGGATCTGATGCATCTTGAATTGTCAACTCTTGCTTACTGTGAGGTGGATCTTCTGGCTCTCCAAAGAGATAATATAAATGATGTAATATAGCAATGTAGCTTCTAAGGCAGACAGCAATAATTTTAAGGTAGATCCCCTGACCTTGGGGGGCTTCTGTCTTAACAATCTGCCAGTGATTTTAAATCTTCTGGCTTTGGAATCTGTGATCCTGAGGTCCTCTGATCTAAGAATGCTATTATTCTAACAATCTTGTCTGTCAATGATTCTAAAGTCTTCTGGCTTTAGGATAGTTCTAGGTCTGCTGGCCAGTGATAAACAAATTCTTGAGACCCCTCCTTGGTTCTACGCTAGGCCATAAAATTAGGATGACAATGACATGAACAACTGGATAAATGTGTCTCCTTGCTTCTGTTTCTTTGCTAACTCTTCTGGACTTTATCCCACTTCAATTGGTGTGACAATTACAATAAACTTTGCCCTTTGACTTGGATATGGGTTCAAACTTGCAAATTCTTTTGAGACACCTCATGACACCAGTCTGTGACCCCAACCTTTTGGGATCCCTTTCCAACCTCAACATAACATTGTATCTCTAGGTCACGATGGGGTTGCCAACTGTCATCTTTACCTGAAGGCAAACAGAACTAAGGATCCTTTATTCTGCCATAATCATGTCCATACTTTTTATTTTATAGCAAATTCTTTAATAAGAGCAAGTGGTCACTGGAAGACATGAGCACAATGCAAGTATGTAAGCTCTTGTTTTCAATCAAATGAACGAGTATTTCTTTTAGTCATCTGCCTGTTATTAGATATACATCTGTATGAAATAAAGTCTTTAAATGTTTTAAAATGATGTAAGAATAATTTGGCATTGATACAACTGTTTGTAGGACCTAGCTGTTATTTTACTGATTCCTGAAACTAAATCAGAAATATCTCAGTGTGGTTTGTATATATTTTAAGTGCTTGGTTGTGATAGGAGTGCAATCAATCTTTTATAAGTAAACTCATTTGTGCTAGGATTGAACCTAGGGATGGAAAGTATCCTCTTCACTAATGTCTAAACACTTTGGCACATTTGTCCTTGTACCCCTTTATTGTTTATAATGCTACCAACGCAACAATCCTCATTAGATTTGTTTTCTCTAGGCTCCAGCTGATTCACATTCAAATGATGGTCAACAATGGATATCATTCTATTTCTGATCCTGAGACTTAGCACCCACTGGATGCTGCACTGACCAGCTTCTAGGCCCTCAAGCTTATCACCCCTTTGAATGAGATCTGTAAAACAGGAGCAGGTCTATACCCAATTTCAGCAAGAAGCAGTTTCAGAAGCCAAGACTTTCATTCCACCACCCAAAAGATTTTGGGTCTCATTTATATGGGAGGGGAAATGATGAGGTGAATAAGATTCCAGCAAAAGCTCACATCCTTGCTGGCAACTCATTGTCTAGATGGCCCATAGTAGGGGCATTATCTCTTTCCCCTAAGTGGGTCTTTGTTAAAGTGGGCATTTCTTGAATTCACTGTAAACAATTGGGAAACCAGGCTACTCTTTTCTGAGGTAAGCTGGGAAGGGCATTGGCAGGGAGGGGTCCTCCTTAAAAGGGCCTTTTATTGTTCTTAACTGGACCTTTGTCACAGTGATCCCTTTTTAAATTCCTTATATTGTCAAAATTATCATTATCCCATAGTTACTAAATCCAATCAGAAGGCCAAACTATAGACGTCAGCTTTTAATGTTATTTTGCTCCCTGGAACTTAGCCTGCTTAGTAAGAGTCACAATGGTGAGTTCATTAGGAGTTCTTCCTGTCTTATAGCATAGTGAGTTCTGCTAGAAAACTTAATCCACCTCTTTTCTCTTGTTAATTATTGAACTCCTTTTGGAACTTAGCCCACTGCCAACAGCTAATAAAATCTTTAGTTCTTGATTTGGATAAGGGTTAAGCTTACAAATTCTTTTGAGAAACCAGCCCCAAACTCCAATATATTTTTTGGTTTCAACCCCCTCACCCCCTCAGTCACATTTCCAGTGTAAGCATGTGCCTCCCTCAAAGATCTTTTTCTTCAGACCGTTGCATCAATGGTCAGCAAAGTCTTTCCTTGTATTCTCCCATTTCAGTGACTCTAAACTTGCAAATGCAGAAGTATTTCCTAATTCCCAACTGTTTTCTTCCTTATCCTTATCCCTCTCAACTCTATCCCCCAAATATCCCACTCCAGATCTACTCACCTCCTTCACCCAGATCTCTGGAATGTCTGCTTCATAACAAACTTGCTTTCATCTTGATTCTTTTCTGTTCTTTCTCCTTCCATCTTTAGGCAACGAAAAAGACCATAACACAGTCTCCCCAGCCACACTTTCCTATACTGGTTGAACTTTCTCTCCAAAGTCACCAGGACTCTGTGCAGTCAGTCAGCCACTTGTACAGCCAGTCAATGGATCTTCTCAGTCTTCATCTTTTTTAACCTCACTTCTCCTAGATTTTCTCTCTTCTCTAAGTTTTCCTTACACTGTCCTTCCTTTTTATCATACATGAATATATACTTCTTTGAGGAGCTAGACTTCCTGACTCCAAGTCTACCTGACTCATAGATGTGTATATTCAGCCCTGACTTCTCTCCTGAACTCTGGTCTCACCATCTGCCTATTGTACATTTCAAACTAGAGATAAGGGATATCCATCCCTTAGACATCTCAAATTCAACATGCCCAGATCATGTGGCCTCTTTCTTTGTTCCCCAACTTCTCTATTACTGTGTAGGGCAGCATCATTCTTCCAATTATCTAGGCTCATGCCATCTTCAACTCTTCTCTTGCCCTTACTCCATATATCCAATCTGTCAGTAAGTCATCATTTCTACCTTCATATCATCTCTCATACACATTCCCTTCTCTCTACTCAGTAGTGGTGCATCGGTTAGAGACCTGGTACTGAAATCAGGAAGACCTGAGGTCAAAACCAGGCTCAGAGGTTTGCTGGCTGGGTGGTCCTAGGCAAGTCACATAAATCATCATGTGCCTCAGTTTCCTCATATGTAAAATGGGAAAAATAATAGCATCTATGTCATAGGGTTGATCGAAGAATCAAATCAGATAATATATATAAAGTGCTTAGCACATCTGGCATATAGAGGGCTATATATAAATGCACATTTCCTTTCCCTACATTGCTTTTTCTCTGACACAGTCACTATCTTGGTATAGAATCTTATGTGTACCTAGTTATTTGTATATTGTTTTTCTCTTAGAATGTGAGCTTCTTTAGGGCAGGGATCTTATTTATCTCCTTCCCTCCACCCTTTTGTATCCCCAACATTTAGTAAAATGCCTATCATACAGTAAGCATTTTTTATATTTTTACTGATTTAATTCTCTGGACCTCAATTTTCTCATCTTTAGAATGGGAATAGTAGCACCTGTATTACAGAGTAATTGTGATGCCCAAATGCTATGGTGTATGTAAAGAACTGTGTAAATCCTTGAGAGTTATAAAATGTTATTTATTATTATTAGCACTTCCAGAGATAGACAACTAACTCCCTTGTAATTTATAATCTTAGGAAATTATCTGGACATTGGAAGATCCACAATTCTGAATCTAAGACTGGACTTTTATTTATCTGCAATGCCATACTATCTTTCCCATAATAAATTTTATTATGAAAACTTCAAAAACTTAATGCATCTATGAATATTTTTATATTGCTATTTGGTTAAAATGCTTTCATGTGTTTCTATGCTATTTTTACCTTATACCTTAAAAAAACCCATCATTTTAGAGCTTGAATCTAGTTGTGCTAACTCCAAAATCTCCTGTTGTTTCCATCCAGAGATATCATAGTTCCCCACATGTCATGAAAAGCTCCTTCATGGCCTGAGAGATGGCAAGATGGCAATGAGAATACAACTTTTGAGGTCTTGTTTCTGCTAGTGTCCCAACTTTATTCTCTAGAATGAACTAAGTTTAGGTTTGGATGCAGGTTCTTTGATGGATAAAGGAGAGTATTTAAATGGAACAGGAGGGAGAAAAATTGCTTTGAAAAGAGAAGGCAGGTATGCTTAAATCATATTTTAATTAATATAAGATTTATGGAATTGTTCGTGCCTCATTTCTTATTCTGAATATAAATGTCTGCATTCAAAATTGTTCAAATGCACGATACTTCATTAGATTCTATTTGAGATGTTGTGGTTAGTTCTGAGCACCATGCTTTAGAAGGAATATTGATAACCTGGAATATATCCAAAGGGAAGTGACCAGTATGATGAAGGGGTCAGGGACAATGTCATATAAAATTGTCTGACAGAACTGGGGATATTTATCTTGGAGAACAAAAGACTCAGCTAAGGTTGAAGGAGAAGTGGTTGGGGGCATGATCATTAACTTTCTCTTTGAAGGACTATCCTGAAGAAGGAGAGATTAGTAGATGTATTTGGAATGACTCCAGAGGAGAAAGGCACAGGGAGATAGATTTTGGCTCAAAATAAGAAAGAACTTATTAACAATTATAGCTGTTCAGTGATAGAATTAGATGTCTCAAGAAGTAACGAGTTCCCTGTACTGGGTTCAGACAGAGGTTGATTGGTAGGTGCCTTGTGAAAAAGATTTATGTTTCATGTATTAGATGGTCTCTGTGGTCCTTTACAGGTCTAACACTATGACTACAATTCTGAACTGTGATTCTATGATGATTGGAAAGCATTAGGTCAGTGGATTCCTTATATAGAGAGAGACAGATGGTAGAATGATGCCATAAAACTCCAAGAAGGTCAAAAGATATAAATAGATCTCACATTAAGAAAACCCAATTTTGTCTTCATGTCTAGAAATTGAGAGGTTGAGTTAGATGTTCTCTAAGGTCTTTTCCAATTCTGAATCCTAAGATCCTACCATTCAATTTGGGAAAATTTGTTTTTGACAAATAAGATAATAGGCAGATAAGTGGTGTAGGGGGTTAGAGCACTATGGGTTGAATCAGGAAGAACTTAGTTCAGTTTTAGATGCAGGAATTTGATAGCAGCATGATCCTGAGCATGTCATTTAACTTCTGTTTGCCCCAGCTTCCACATCTGTAAAATGAGCATCATAATAATAGCACTTGGATTATTGTGAGGATCAAATGAGATAATAATTGACAAAGTGTTTAGTGTAGCACCTGGCACATGTTCGTGATCAGTTGTTTTAAGAGTCATATCTAACTTATTACATGACTTTTTGTGACCTTGTTTGGGTTTGGAAAATTACAGTGGAGCCAATTGGCACAGTGACAGTGACACAGTGAGACAGTAACAGTGGAGTAGAGTGACACATCCTTTCTGGCAGCAATGACAGAGTTGATATGATTATGGTTCAATAACTGGAAACGGGTGGGCAAAGATATTGACATAGTTTGCCACTTCTTTCTCTTATGATGAGGAATGGAGATAAATAAAGTTAAGTAACTTCCTTAGGTTAACCCAGCTAATTAAGTATCTGAGGTCAGATTTGAACTCAGGAGGATGAGTCTGTATGATCCAAGCTCAGTGTTCTATCCACTGCATCACCTGGCTGATTTACCTGGCATATAGTGAATCCTCTATAAAGGTTAGTTATTATTGTTATTATTTTCTTAGAATCGCAGAATCTTAGAGTTAGAAGGGATTTTAGAAGTCAACTTCTACCCCATGCAGGAATCATTTCAACAGCCTTTTTGGCAGATATTTACTCAGCTTCTGATTATGGCTAGAAAATCTCAAATATTCAGAAGGTCTTCCTTCTATAATCAAGATCTGCCTCCCTGTAACTTCTAGTCATTGGATTCTTAATATTACAAATATTATTTCATGACACCTTTGAAGACCAGGGTATGTAGCTTTAAGTGGAACTTAATATAAAATGATACTTGATTTTTAAAAAGTGAGGTTCATTTAAAACATTCTCCTACAAAGTACCTAAATATCAAATAGTTTTGGGGTCTCATTAATGTTTCTGTTTTCTCTAGTGTTGCAGTCCCATTCATTCCTGTCCATTCTCCAAGATTCTTTTCTATGTCTTTCTGTCAGGAGACCCTTTTTGCTTGCATTTGATTATTTATTGAGTATTCAGAGGACACTGGGTAGAGCACTTGGGTTTTCCAAAGCTTCTCCCTGGCTTCTCACTATATACCTACCTCACTTTTTTCCCAACATATATTATTTTTGTTTGATGACAACCTTTACTCTGATTCTCTCTGGGAATTTCTTATCTGTGATGTGTTGCGGCTTGCTCTGACTTATCATGCATTATGTCACATTGTCTTCTGAGGGATACTCACACTTGCTTTTAATTCTTTGGAGACAGCAGAGTTCTAGGACTGTTGACCATAAAGCAGCCTATGGAACAAATGAGGGGTCCTGCTGTTCTGATTGGCAGTTTCCTCCATCACCTACCACTTCTAGACCCGACTCCACATGCTTCACTTCCCTCCCCACCATCTTCTCACTAGTTGCCTTGCTGCTGCTTGTACCCTTCTGCCCAGAACCTCCCGCCCATTTCCAGTTATTGAACCATAATCACATCAACTCTGTCATTGCTTCCAGAAAGGGTGTGTCAATCTACTCCTTGTTGGCTCCACTGTAATTTTCCAAACCAAAATACTCCTCCTTTGTCACTATGTCCCTATATGGTTCTTGGCACATAATAAGAACTTAGTGTTTTTTAATGCTAAATAATAATAATAATAATGATAACTAACATGTGTATAGCCCTTTAAGATTTACAAAAAAACTTTACATTTGTTATCTCATTTGCTTCTCACAATAAACCTGGGGGGTAGGCACTATTAGTATTCCCGTTTTACAGATAAGGAAACTGAGCCTGAGAAAGATCAATAATAATAATATCTAAACATTTAAATAGCACTTATTATGTACAAAAACTTTGCCTTTGCAATTATTATTTTATTTGATTCTCACAAAGTAAAGTAGGTGCTATTATTCTCATTCTATAGATGAAGAAAGCTAAGACAAATAGAGGTTAAATGCTTTTGCCCAGAGTCACACAGTTAATAAGTGTCTGGAGGCTGGATTTGAACTCAGGTCTTCCTGACTCTAAGTGTAGCATTCTTTTTTTTATCTATTACTGCTTTTCCTTCATTTTTTCATTTGTTTGTTCTTTTATTCACTTATATTAAATTATTTCCATAGCAGTTTGATGTGTGGGATATTCATACTCTAGGCCTGACTTCATAGTGAAATGTTAAGCGTTGCTGGGTATTTACAGAAAGGAGCTACCTCCCCAGATGCATACCCTGCCTTGTTCTCGATTTGATTTGATTTGAAGTGCTTGATTTGAAGTGAATAGTCCCTCTGCCTTCAAATTAATATCCTTTAATATCCCAGGAGTAATTACCCTAAAGTACCACTTTTGTCATGTCCTTCTCCTGTATGAGTAGCTTCAATAGCACTCCATCACATCCAAGACAAAATTCCGCCTCCTTCAGCCTGGCATTCAAGGCCCTCCACAACCTGATTTTAGTCACAATCTGTCTTTCCAGTCTTATCTGCCCCAAGTCCCTTACATGTATTGTAAATGAGCACAACACTCCAGTCACACTCAGTGACTTACATCTCTTGGAACCCTTTCTCTTGGGATCCTGCCTCTGACTTCTTGTGCTCTGTCCACATGCCTGGAATGTCCTTGCTCTATAACTCTGCTTATTGACTTTGCAATAATGAGACCCAGTATAGTGCCTTCCTTGTTTCCTTCAGCGGGAAAAATCTCTACTTTCTCTGCAGTTCTATAATACTCTATACCTATTTCCTGCAATTTTATATGGTACTTTGTATCATGGTCATTTATTGGTCACTCATCTTTCCCCCCACTGGATTGTAAGCTGTCATAGAATCATGGATTTGGAAAGGACCTGAATGGAACTTTGTGAAGTGGTTGGAGCATCAGCCCTGGAATCAGGCGCCTGCTAGTTGTGTGATCTTGAACTTCATCTCTATCAATCTCAGTTTCCCTGAATCGGAAACAGAAGTAATAGCACCTACATCAAAGAATGTTTTGAGATAAGGAAGGTAAAGGATGAGAAGATGTATGAAAGAAGGTAACTTATAACCAGAGAATCTAGTTCCTTCATTTTGCAGATGAAGAAGAGCTTGTTTAGAGAAGAGAATTGATTTGCTCATATTTATGAAGGTAATGACAAATTCAGAATTAGAATCCAGGTCTTCTGACTCTAAAAATTAATATACTTTCACTTTTCACCCATTTAACCCATTGATTTTGGTATTTCTCCCCTTCAACCCTACATCTTGAGGACATATAACCATTTTTTGGAGTATTAGATTATTTAAAAAATAAACAAAATACAATAACACAGATAATATTTATATTTGGTTTTTTAAGTCAATATTCATCCAGTCAGGATCCTTATGTAAAGTTTAGGGACCTTTTTTTCTATTTGATACCATTGGTGGTAGTGTTCAGTGATGTCTGGCTCTGTGTGACCCCATTTGGGGTTTTCTTGGGAAAGATACTGGAGTGGTTGGCTATTTCCTTCTTCAGCTCATTTTATAGATGAGGCAAAAAGGTGAGTTGGCCAGGGTCATACAGCTATCAATGTCTGAGGCCAGATTTGAATTCAGGAAGATGAATCTTCTCCCACTTTATAGCGGGAAAGTAAATTGGAACAGAAGCCAGATTATGTCTCTTAAGCTTTTTAAATTTCCTTGTCTATAAAATAGGGGTCATAGAGCTTATGCTCTCTACTCAGAATTATTATTCGAAGAGACAGCATATGGCAAAGCACTTTGTAATCATAAAAACTATACACATGTAAGGGTCTGCTGAAGCTAGCTCAAAACAGCTAGAGCTGATTGTTAAAATTTCAGTGTGAGCATTTAACAACTTAGAAATCAACAAAAACTACAAATGAGGGTTTGATTTATTGTTTGATTCGTTGTCTAGACTTGAGGAAGCAATGGAAAAAATGTTAATATAGATTAAATTTAAAAGTGTGTCAAAAAGCCTCCTTTCTTTTTTTGTGAGCCAGGGATTAAACATTTACCAGCACATCATAGCATACTGTTAATATTATTATGTTAATATTTTAGGGCCTGCCCACATTTAATGTCAAATGGGTAAACTTGACCATTTGATGCAAACTGGATATAGAACTAGCTCTAGCTTCTAAGGTCAGAAAGATCTAAGGTGGAGTTGGGGGAGTGAGTGAAAGAAAAAACATTCTGTTAATTTGACAAAGGCCTGCTGATAAAGAAATCATGCTGGGAAATGCTATGTATATATATATATATATATATATGTATATATATGTATATACATATATATATATATATACATATATTGCCATGGTATTTAGATTTTTTTCTAGCTAATGGAAGAAAACAGAAAATAGAATAATTGTTTTAAAGTTGAATATCCATCTATCCCAAATCTCCTTTTTTATAGATGAACAAATTGAGGCCCAGAGAAATGAACTGATTTGCTACAAGCTCCACAGGTAACATCACAGACAGGAAGCAGTACATCAGGGGATTTCAATCTAGGTCTTTGGACTTCAAACTTAGCAGCTATGTCCTGTTATTTGTTATATAACCTGAGAATTCAGAATGGCATTTGAGGGATAGGGAACCTTTTTGGACCAGAACTGAAACACTCACACTCTTCTCTGATGGCATCATCCCTCAATTTCATACAAAGTGAAAATCTTTGAAGGGATAGTCTTGTAAACTGTTAAGTATTTGATTGGTGCAAGATGATACCACTACTTTTTAGCATGGAGCATTGGAGTACTTCCCTCTTTGGTACTGTGATCTGAGCAAATCACTTCCTTTCTTTCTGGGTCTCAGTTCGCTCATATGCAAAAGGAGAGATTTGGAGTAGCTTATCATCTCCAACTCTAATGTTCTATGTATAACAGTTCTTTCCAATCCCAAGAGTCTATATTCTGAGGCCCCTCACAGTTTTAAAATTTTATGATAATCTTGTAATTTTCATCCTTTTCCTATATAGGCAAAGGATAGACTGGAAACAGGGCAAAAGATGGTCACTTTCAGTGGTGGGGAGAGGCAGTAGGAGCTCAATCAGCACATCAAAGGACAATCGACTGGATAAGGTAGTAACCTCCTAGTGTTTTGTCAATTGATCACCCAAATTCCAAGTTCCCTTAATAATTCACTCTGCTGTTCTTATATATGAGTACCTTAACCTTTCTGGAACCTATTAATGCTCTATATAACCCCCATGGTGGTAAATTTGACAGTTCTAATAATTCAAATTTTATATTTCTATAGACCTTTATGGTTTACGAGTCTTCTTTTAATAGTTCTGTAAAATACATAATATAAACATTATTATTAGATGAGAAAATTGAGATGGGTCAGGGGTTGGGGCTCTGGAGGACTTGAGAGCTGTCTTCCAATATTGGTGGGATTCTTTTTGACCCTAGTGGAATGAATGTAATGTCAATAGATTAAAATTGTAGAGGAAGATTTTGATCTGATTTAAAAAAAAACTTTTTGACAATAAAAGCTGATCAAAAGTGGGAAGCGGTTCTTCTTCATTAGAGGTCTTCAAATGGGGGTTTGTAGGAGATTTCCTTTTAAGTATGGTTGGGCTAGATTCTTGCTTTCTGGCTCTGAGATTCTGTGAGTGTGTGAATCTCAGAGAATTGAAGTGATTTATGTTCCCCAGTGCT
Source organism: Myrmecobius fasciatus (assembly GCA_023553655.1). Lineage (NCBI taxonomy): Eukaryota > Metazoa > Chordata > Mammalia > Dasyuromorphia > Myrmecobiidae > Myrmecobius > Myrmecobius fasciatus. The sequence goes on from JAJPUD010016824.1 coordinate 14,981, forward strand.
ATAGCTGGGTCTGAGCCTACTGACCACAACTCCACAATCTCCATCCACATCACTGAAGGGCCTTTCCATGCTGTAGAAAGAAGCTTTTACAAGGACCCAAGTGGGAAGACACCCCATCTCCTATTATGCATGCTTTAAGGTTCACAGGAACCAGGAGGATTGACAGTAAAGCAAGGGAGCAGAAGAGAAGGAATGGGCAGGGATCCAGGCATTTACTATCCTACCCACCTGATGTTCCTTTTCCATGTTTTGAATTCATTTCAGCACAATGGTGACCATGACAGCTAGAGATGTTTTTCACCTCCTACTTTGTCTCTTAACCTTGGCACATTTGAAACTACAAAAGGGAAAAAATGTGCTTGTGTACAATAGAAGTTAGATTGCATTCACCTGGAACAGGAGACAGGAAAAAGGGAATATAATAAATTTGGCATTTTACCAACTGGGCATGAATACCCCAACTCATGCCAGGAGAACAACCTTTTCAGCTGCTGAAGCGGAACAGGACTGATGGAAAGAGCCTCATCTTATACCTAGGAGACCTGAGTTTAAGTATAGACTTTTTAGCTATGCAGTCCTGATGAAATCACTTTCCTTCATGGGCCTCAGTTTTCTCATCTGTAAAATGGGAACACTGTGACTTGTACCACCTACCTTTCTGGCTTATCATGAGGAGAACACTTCTGGAAATCATAAAGCATTGTAGAAATGTGAGATATTCCAGTGAGACAAGTCAATGCATCCTTTCATAAGAATTGCCCTCAGCTCAAAACCTTTAGTAATCTCACATTTATTTACAAACATGTAAGATTTGCATTATCATTTAGCATCTGCTATCTCCCTGTGAGGTACATTTTATAGCTGAGAGAGCTGAGGCTCAGAGATCTAGAATGTCTTGAGTAAGGTCACATAGACAACAAGTGTTTGAGGCCACATTTGTATTCATTTCTGGTTCAAGGGATCATAGGTCTACAGGTAAAAGAAACCACAGAGAGCATCTAGCCCAACTCACTCATTTTTAAAAGAGAAATTAGTCCCAGAGAGGTTAAATGATTTGTCCAGTCACCTGGCCCATGAGTGTCAAAGCTGGACCTAGAACACCAAGTCTAACTCCATTTCTTTTTCTACTATTGCTCTCTTCTCCATTCTATGGATGATTTGGTCCTTAGGGGTAAAGGGAAGACACTGGATTGAAGGTGAGCTCCATTTTTCTCACAGGAGGTCTCTGGATTCTGCCCTCTTATGGCCTATAGATCTCTGCTCTTAAGTGAAAATCTATCCTTTGTGAAGGCAGGGCTAGTAGCAAATAAAGTGATGCAATCACTTTAGGCATGAGAGCTGATGATGGGATAGTGGAAAAGGTTGCTAGCTTTGGAATCAGAAGGCGTGGATTTGACCTCCGACTTTGCCATTTCTTAGCTATGTGATTTTGGGACGGTTGCTTAATTTCTCTGAATATCTGTCTCCTTGTGTAAAATGTAGGACCTGGATCAAGTAAGAACTGAGATCTAAGAGTCCCTTCAACTCTTAAATCCTGTAAGAAGACCCTGTATTCACACCAGAAATTGGATGACCTTTTGCCAATAATGCTCACGAGGGATTAATCGACTGGGTGGAAGGGTAGAATTCATGATGTCCAAAGCCACTTCTACTTCTCTGATACTGAAAACAAATAAAGATAGACAGAGATATTATTTATCATTAGCTAGATCTAAATCTAAACTCGGTAAAAAGTTCTGTTCTATACCAACCTTCTTCCCGCAAACAAACAAATTTAGGGAAGGATAAAAAAGTTGAACACTTCTCTTTGTTGTTTATCAGATCTAGTCCAGTAAGAACTCTCAGAGGGCTGGACTGTGCCCTCGGATACGGGAAATGAGAAAAATGTGTACAGGAGAGATCTTTATCTCTGGACTGTTGTGAGTGGGGTGGAGAGGAGGGTAGAGACAGACTGAAGGCGAATAGCCAAATTAGATGCAGACCTCAAGGCACTCCATGTGGACCACTCTGCACACATTTTTCAGATGGGGCTTGTCAGTGCAGCCCCGCCTGGGTAACATTAATGGCTCCCCTCTCATTGATCTCCTTGTATTCTTGGAGAACCCAGATTTGGTTAATGAGTGTGTCATGGGACCAGGTGATTACCTGGCCCCTAGTAAAAGAAAATAGCCATAAAGAAAGGACTCAAAGCCTGAGACTGGGTGGCTGGTTACTAAAAGCCCCATGGCTTCTTGTCTCCCATAAGCTATTATTTATTCTGCCCACCCTGCTTTCTTCCTCTACCCCCACTAGTAATTAACTGGGCATCATTTTCTTGGAGAGCTCTTCCCGGTTCCCATTGGGGCCAACTCAGCCTGTGGTTATTTACTTCATGGGGGGAATCTCTAGAACTTCTTTTCCTGTCTCTCATCTCAGCAGTTGACCTAACATCATGGATTGTTTAAACAAATCAGAGTATGGTGGGGGGAGGTGACGCCATGTAAAATAGTTGTTTAAAGTGACCTTGGATCAATATCATTCAGGAATGCAATCCTGCTGCTGAATACTTAGTGACAGGAGGGATTTTACTACTTTAGTAGTTTTATACTAAAGCCAACTCAGTGAAGGGATGGAGGGAGAATATATTCAATAATAAACCAAACTCTTTTAAAGTCCATTATCAAGTACAAAAATGCTGAATCCAGAAGTTTTCTATTTCTTTTAAACCATGACATTGTTAAGACCCATAGAAGCCTGATGAACCAGAGAGAATGTCTTTCATGGATCGTTCTCTTCTTCACCTTGCAGAGCTGGACCGGGTTTCTCGGGGTCTGGTGCACATACTGGGGGCATAGCCAACTCTAGCCCTACAGGTACTTGAACACAGCTGTGCTTTCTTCCAAACATAAGGGGATGCTTTAACAGGAGACTCTGTTTCCTTTCTGGGTTAAAGAATGGATGTTTTCTAGTTGCACACAAAAGGAGACTTGCTCTGTGAAACTCTGGAGGGTATAATTAGGACCAGTGAGGTAACTTAAAGAGAGGCAGCTTTAGCTCATTCTAAAGAAAAACTTTCTATGGGTTTGAGTGTGAACCCCAGTTCTTTTATTTACTATCTGTGATCTTGCACAAGTCATTTGTGATTGAATTAGATTGCATTAGATTGAAACTTAAGGTCATTTCTAACCTTAAATACTATGATCCCACAGTGGATTAGGCTGTTATAGGAGGAAGTGAGTTCTCCAAATTCTTTACAACAATCTTGTATTGTAGTTATGGCAAGCATTATTATCCTTATTTAATGAATGAAGAACCTGGAACTAAGAGGAGTAACTTGCTCATGGTGATAAAGCTAATAAGTGGCAAGAAATAAACCCTGGATTCCTGACTCCAAGTCTAGTGATTGAATGAAGGGGGGGGGGAGAGGAAGCATTTATTAAGTATTTACTGAATACAAGGCACTGTACTGTGCTCTGAGAATACAAATTGGATCATAGATTCAGAATTGGAGCCTCAGAAGTCAGATAGTGCAAAACTTATTTTTCAAATTGGGAAATGGAAGTTCAGGAGGTCAAGCAACTTGGCCAAGCTTATAGAGATAGTAATTATCTAAAGGAAAGTATTTGTCAGGTCCTTTAGCCAGAGGGCCAGAGGGAGACATAACATATCTAAGGTAGGGTGGCTGGGAAGCGAGTTTTAGTTGGGGGAAACCCAGGAAGAGTTAGTTAGCTCAGAGAGGAGGACAGTTTCTCTTGTACCAGGACTATTTATATAGTAAATGCTTATTGCATTGCATTGCATTGAATTGAATTGAATTGAATTGAATGAAGTCACCACAAATAGTTTGAGATGAGAGACTGAGAAGCTGCTAAAAGCAGGCTAACAGGATTCCAGGCAGTGTTCAAGGACTCTGACACTTTGGTCTGAGGACAATTTACCTGTAAACTGACCTATTTATGCTGTTAACTCAGTTGTCACAGGAAATGCTAGATGTTAAATTCTTTCTTGAACTGTTTTTTTCCATAGTGTGCCCCACGCTTTAGCTGAGGCCCATGGAACAGCACCAGAAGGTTTTGTTTATCAGATCAAGTCATGCTGTGTGAGTGTCAAAAGGAAGATTTAAAAATAAGATTTCCAAGTCCATTGGGAGAAATTAGAGCATTCTGGGGACAAAGTGAGAGGTGCAGGAAGGCTGGCCCCTGGTTTGTTCTTGGAAGAGAACTGAAGAGTCAGCTGTTTGGCCCTCTTCAGGCTCAAATCCTCCCCTCCAGTGCCCTCATTCCCTTGCTTCTAGGGCCCGAGTTTGCCCCTAAATGCTCGGCCTAAAAGTCAGGAGACAGATTGTGTTCCATAAGCCATTATCTGCATTCATCTTTTCCTAAGTCCTCTATATGACAAAATCGACCCGAGGAAGGAAGCCTTTAGATTCTCAGAACTATATCCCAGTCCCAGTCACTTATGGGGTTTTTTATACTCATCCATTCAACAAACCTATATTTAACTATTATGTGTAAAACACTGTATGAGTGGCAAAAATATAAAAAGTTCTAATTCTAAATAAAATGGTAAACTTTATCTTGAGAAGGCAAAAACGTGATTTTAGAAATTTGGAATACTGCTTGAAGCTTAAGAAAACTTCTCGTTTTAACTGCATATACTTGGTTTTGCTAATAATAGAGTTATGCTCTTTCTCTTTTTATTTCCCTTTCTCTCTCCTTCCCTTCCTCCCTCCCTCCCTTCCTCCTTTCTTTCCTCCCTTTGTTCCTTCCTTTGCTCCTTTGTTCCTTCCTTCTTTTCTCTCTCTTTTCCTCCCTCCCTTCTTCCCTCCTTCCTTTCTTATCTTCCTCCTTTCTTCCTTTTTTCTTCATCCTTCCTTTTTTCCTTCTCCTCATTCTTCCTCTTCTCTTCCCTCCTTCCCTTTCTTCCTCTCCTCCTCCTTCTTTGTGTCTTCCTTATCATCTTCATCCTGTTTTTTTTTCTTTCTTTCCCTCTGCCCTTCTGTCTTCTTTAAAATACTTTGAAATCTTCCTCCCTGTAATTTGTACCCATTGATCTTAGTTCTGCTTTCTGGTGCTAGATAAAATATATCTAATTCTTCTTCTAAATGATATTTCTTCAGATACACAAAGATAGTGACCAAGTTTTGTCTCCTCCACCCCAAAATTTTCTCTTTTCCTATTTCTGGGACTTGCCCAGCTCTGTGTCTTTGCTTAGATTAGCAGTCAGCACACTATGGTGAGTGGGCCCAAACTGACCCACCACTTGCTTTTGTATGGCTTGCAAACAAAGAGGGTCAGAGGGTCAGATTTTGTCCACCTGCCTTAGTTTGCTGATCACTGGTTTATATGATTTCCTGTGTCTGGAATAATATTCTTTCCTCCTAAGCTTTGCCTGTTGACTTTCCAAGTCATTCTTTGTTTTAAGTTAAATGCCACCTACTTGCTCTATGAAATTTCTAATTCCCTTAATGGAAAAGAACTATTTTCCTTATTCCTTTACTTTTGATCCTCAGCCCTTTCCCAAATAAATTCAAATTTATTTGTGTTGAATCTAATATGGATAGAATACAGGGTTTGTAGACACTACTAGTCCTCTGCATTCTCAAGGTTCCATCTGTTATTCTAAGCTCAGGGAAGCCACAATAAACATCTCTTCCTCCTTCTGCTCCTCCTTTTCTCTCCCTCAGGCATTTGCCTTTCAATAATACACATAACATCTGAACACAATTTCTACCAATGGAGAAGGAAAGATCATTAGTAAATAATCTCGCCCCTCATTCTTTCCACTTCTCTAATAAATAACTACATATCAGCTTTCCAACAGAGCTCTTTCCAGGTCAAATCATCCAGTGGTTATTTATAGATGTGCTTAATGTTAGAGCTTGGAAAGGACCTTAGAGGTTATCTCATTCAATGCCCCAATTTTCCAAATGAGAAAACTAAGGGCCAGAAAGGGGAAAGGAATCCCTCAAGATTTCACACCTATAAGAACTGACTTTTATATAAGGCTTGATGAACATTATCTCAGTTGAGTGTCAGTACTTTGGAGAATTAGGCACACTTCAGGTCTGATTTCCTGATTTTCCATGTGAGGAAACTGAGGCTCAAAAGAAGTTATGTGAACTGAAGGTCACCTAGAAGCTAGCTCTTTCTGACTCCCAGTCCAACATTTTATCCATTGTAGAGTGCCAGTCTCTCAGTGTGTTAGGACGGAGCTCAACCCTAGGACTTCTGACTCCAAGTCCAGGAGTTTATCCCATGTTTACTGGGGAACAGTTAGGCTTCCTCTGTGTCATTTGGTAGTTGGTTCAGACATGGGCTACCTGGATTCTAGGGGCCCTCTAGAATTTCTCCTGCCTCACTCTTCTGGCCTCCCAGTGATGGGCACCCTGTTTCTTAGTGGCTCTGGTTGGGAGAAACTTCTTCCTAATGTTGCTTGTGAATTATGTGCTTTGCTCACTTCCACCTCCACATGTACTCCCTCATCCATGTGACAGCTCTTTAGACATTTAAATGAGCTATTTTTGTACAAAGATGATGGGATACTTTCATAGACAGTTCTATTTTGGATTGAACATTGACCCTGAGTCTGTTCTGTGAAACCCAGAAGGAACTAGTAGAAGGTTCATTTGAGGCTATTCTATCCCCTGTCCCTGAGATAAAGGCCTGGGAACTGGGTCCTTATGGGTGAGGGAAGAGGGGACTGGGCTTTCAAGTTTGGAGATTTGAAACCTTTCACTGTGATAGGTAGCCCTCTAGGAGTGATGGAGCCTGAGCAAGACAGGTAGCCACTTACCTGGTGAGATCTGAAGGGCTCCTATGACTAAAAACATTTCCCACACTTAACCTGACCTCATTTTTAAAGGTCAGACTTGTAATTTAATTAACAGAAACTCCTTTCATCAATATATTTTGGTAACCAATTTGCAATTCAGACTATTAGAAGAAAGATTTGGGGTACCACAATTGGCTTGCCCAGGGTGATAAAGTTTGTGGGTATCAGACACAAGACTTGAACACCAACCTTTTTGATTTGGAGTTTACTTCTCTAGTCATTATTCCACACTTTTTCTTGGTTCTGAGTTAGAACCTAAAATTCCTGATATCAGGGAGTTAATTCACTGGATTAAAGTATGTCTTTAGAGGGGCTTTCTAAAATGATAATCTTCTGTGGAAGAATACAGATGAACTATTGTCAGTTTAGCATATGATGGGAAAAGAAAAAGAGGGAAGAAAGTGGGATAAGAAAGAAAGACTTTATAGGCAGAAGAAAGAAGGAGGGCAGAGGGGAAAAGGAGGGGAAGAAGAGAGAAGGAAAGATGAGGAGAAGGTAAGAAAGTGGGGAAAGAGGAAAGCAGAAATAGCAAAGAGGAGGAAAAAAGACAGAAAGAAGGAGGAAGGAAAATGGAGAAAGAAAGGAGGAGGAAGGTAAAGAAGATAAATGGAGATAAGGGTGAAAATGAGAAAGAGGAAGAAAAAAACAAAAAAAAGGGGGGGAAGAGGAAGAGAAGGAAAAAGAGGGAAGAAGGAAAGGCAGGAGTTAGGCCTAGATTACTTGGAACTTGTCCAATTCTATGAGTGTTTGGCAGGACAATGCACAGCTCTAGCACATTTTTTTTTTCTTCATGTGGGCTCCTAGGAGTTGCTAGATTAGATATACTATTGTTTTTGTCATTTCAAAGTTATCTAGGGAGCGATTGGTTCTTCTGAAGGCCATTGACCTTGGCAGGTAATTTAAATGAAAGTGTAGTAAAATCCTCAAAATGCAAATATCTCAGGCTTCTTTTCTTGTTTGCCTGGAATTACTCTATCTTCCTTTTTGACCTTTCTCCTTCCACTATTTGACTGAGCATAATAGGTTAGGGTTTTCCCTTGGTACTCACAGATGATCTGGTCAGGAATTAGGAACTAAAAAGGGCAAAGCTTGAGTCTTGATTGATATATTTCTGAAGTCAAGGACAAGATCAATAATATAATGGAATAATTCAATTGTGCTTGATTAACATTAAAAGAATGAACCTGTTTTCACAGGGGCCTATAATCTACCAGGATAATGTCTTTTTACGAAAGGATCTTTTTCATGTAGAGGCAATGGAAAGTCTTTAGTGCAGGGGTTCCTAACTTTTTGGGTCACAGACCTCTTTGTCAGTCTTGTGAAGCCTATGGATCCCTTCTTAGAATAATGTTTTTAATGACATAAAAAAGACATAGTATTACAAAGGAAACATTGAAACAGTTATCAGCATATGTATGTGCATATCTATATCTAAGCTTATGGATCCCAGGTTAAAATCCTATGGCCTAGGGAGAGATAACCAGTGTTCTGAATTTCTTCCCTTAACTTCTTCAACTACCAATTTTGAACTCAGGACTGTGTCTCATTGATTTCTGGCTAGAACAGTAAGAGTAAAAGTGGGTCCAGAAAATCTAGCAACTGATAATGCTTTTATCTAACAAGTACTTCTGAGTCCCCAGCTTCTTTGCTTTTATTTAACATAAAATCTAGAGAATAGGTAAATGACTTGCAAAAAATCAGACTTTTGTCAACGATGGAACTGAGAAACACACATGGGATTCAAGATCATTATGTTTGAACCCCAGGGCATGTTCCTTCTATTTTGGGACATTTCCTTCTAGGAACCTCTGAAAAATAATAAATAGCCTTACTCACATTTATCTAATCCTTATTGAAAAAAAGTCCCTTAAATTCATTCTCTGATTTAATTCTCACAAGCTCTTTGTAAGGTAAGCAACAATAACAAAAGCAAATGCTTATCAACATTAAGAATTAGAGAGGGGATCGAATAAAGAGAGGAGATTCCAATTAGGAATCTCTCTTGGAGAGAAGAGTTGAAAGTTGAAAAGTTGAAAAATTGACTAAATGAATGAAGTGAGAATGGAAAGGAAGACTTGGAACTGAGAGGTATTCTGGAGGTAGAACTGATATGTTAGCAGCTGATTGGATGTCAGAAGTGAATGACCAGGGGAAATACAAAGATAGCTCTAAGAATATAAGTTTGGGTGACTGGAAGAAGGATGTGATAAGAGAAATAGGAGTTGGAAAGAGAGAAAAGGTTTTTTTTTTTTTTTTTTTTTTGGTGATGGTGTTTGTTTTTGATAGGAACAGGAAAATAATAAGTAAGGTTTTGGATAGGCAGTGTGGAATAGTAAGAAGAGCCCTCAATTAGGAGACAATGATTATAGTTTAAATCCTGCTTCCACTACCCAGGACCTGTAGTGACTTCCTTGGGCCTTAGTGGATTAACAAATTTCTAAGTTTTATTCTTTTTTTAATGTGTGATTTTAGGAGCAATGAACTGGATAGTGAGTGACCTTGTTCCTACTTCTATCTGTGCCAGGTGCATATGACTTTGGATGACTCACTTAAGCTCTTCTTGGACTGCTCAATTTTTAAAAATGCTTTATTTACCTTCAGCCTCAGTGTTTTTGTCTGTAAAATGGGAGGGATTGAAGTAGAGGATTTCTGTGTCTATTTTAGCTCCAAATCCTCTGATACTAAGGGACAAGTTGCCTATCACACAGATAGCTGGTGGGAGAGCAGGGATAAGAATTTAGGGTCCAGCACTTTTCATTAGACCAAAGTTTTGTTAAGTTGGGTGAGGTGGGTGGTTTAGGAGGGAAGGAATAAGTTCACCCTCCCATCTCCACCTCTGGCTTCTCTGATGTAGAAGGCTGCAGATCAAACCCAAATAATAGCTCTAGTAATTATTGCTTTCCGATTTATGTCTCCTGAATTAACCATGTAGTCAGAAAGGAAGCAGCGGGGGAGTGAATTAAAATATCTAGGGCTTCGAGTCAACAATATTTGGTGGTAGATTACACATACTAATATGCATAATTTTCAAGTCCTTATCTGCCTTCCCCAGGCAGGTGACCTAGACTTATTAGCACACTTTATAACATTAAGCACCGTGCTGAGATTATGCTGCATGGCGTTTGTGGAATACAGATCCCCCCAGTATTTAGCCTTCACCCCTTAATGAACTGCATTTGGCCTGGTCTGTCTCCAGTTTGGGTTAATCTTGGATTTGATAAGAAGGCAGACAAATCTCTTTTCCCTCTCTTCCCCCAACATGCACCCAGCAGCTTAATTTGTGGGAGCAAAGATCATCAAACAGAAAAACCAACAGATAGAGGAAGGAAAGGATAGTATCACTGCAGACTGATCCCAGGCATTGGGGGATGAGTAGCTGCTGGGTTGTTTAGGTTACCTCCAAATTGAAAGTCAATAAAGGGACAAGCTATAGAAAACAGATATGTACCCCAAAGGGAGGCAGGCAATGTGGTAGGAAGAGTGCTGAACTGAGAGGAAGGAACCTTGACTTCTAGATACAATTCCACTACTAACTTGCTGTTTGACTTCAGGGAAATCTCTATTTTTTTGGGATTCAGCTTCCCCATCTGTAAAATAAAGACATGTATATGTGGGTGTGTATTAATATACAAATTTTGTATATGGATATATAATACATGTTCATATATGCACACATTCACATGTATATACATATGAGCACATATATTTGTTACAAATGTATAAGTTCCCATTATTTAATAAGTCTGGCAAAGGCTGAATACTCAAAGGTTAATACTTTCTTGCAGGTGATCCAAGTCTTTTTACATTAATTCACCTGGCTTTCAGCCCAATGGTCCAGACTGAGCTCTCTCCTTTCTCAGCTCTGTACATACTTAGAGAATCAAGGTTCTCTTTTCTGCACAGGCCTACCTACACTCCGAGCCTCAGTTTGAAGCTGTTCTCCTGAAAGGCACCTTTACCATCATCTCGACCAGTGTCCCCTGAGCACTGCCCACAGAAATTTTTTAAGTGGCTTTTCCTCTGCTTATGGGCACTCAGCCTCTTAGTTTCCATCAGCTGCTACTTACTTTTCTCTGAATCGATACATCCAGAGTCAAATTCAAAGCTCTCTCCCTTCTCTTTCCTCTTAGGCAGAGTTTTATTTTTTTTCCTTAAGTTGGGCTTATGATCTCTCTACCCTGTAGGAGTCCTTCTTTATCTTTCTGCAACTAGGGGCTTGGTGCTAGAAGGAGCACTTGTAATCGGGAGACCCAAATTTGAATTCTTTCTCATTTATTTATTAATTGTGTGATTGTGGATAAATTACATATGACCTTTCTGATCCTCAGTTTTTGCATTTGAAAAATAGAGATAATAATACTTTTAGTATCTACTTCAAAGAGTTGCGAGGAAAGCATTTGCAAACCTCCTCAAGGTGACATACAAAAATACATTTTCTGTTAGATTTATCAGGAAGATCTTTCTTACATGGAGCCAGAATCTAATTCCCTATAATTTTTGATCATTGGTTTTAGCTCACAGAATTAAAGTTAGAATGAGGTCTGGAGGTCATTCATTTCAAATCCTTCATTATACAGATGAAGAAACTGAGGCTAGAATGATCAATTGATTTGCCTAAGGACATAGAAGTAATAATAATATTTACATAGGGCTTTAAAGCTTGAAAAATATTTTATAAATATTTTCTTATTAAATCTCATTCAACTTTGGGCAGTAGGCGCTCTTATTATCCCCATTTTACAATTGAGGAAACTGAGGCAGATAGAACTTAAATGGCTTGCCTGGGATAGCACAGCTAGTAATCATTTAGATTTGAACTCAAATCTTCCTGATTCTAAACCCATTGTGCTACCTAGATGCCTAATAAGCAGTAGAGCCAGGAATCAAACATAGACTTTTTGATTCCCAAGTCAGTATTTTTTTCAACTATCATATGGAGGCTTTATTCTACCCATTGTAGCCTTGGAACTACATAGTATGAAGTCAGTTTCCCATGCTGCTGTGCTAAACATATAGACATGCTTGAAGTTCCTCACTCACAATGCCCAATTTCCTATCTCCATCCCTTTGCATTGGCTGCCTAAAATGCTTCCCCTTCCTCACTTCTGTCTCCTATAATCCTTGGTTTCTTTTTCTCTCTCTTCCCTTTCCCTAATTGATAATGATTTCCCCTTGAAGTTCCTCAACATCTATTTTCTAAATATCTTGTCAAGATACATATACCTTGTCCATCTTGTAGATATATTGACAGATATCTTGTACTTATATGATGTCTCCATTAAAATGTAACTTTCATGAGGGGAAGTTTTCTTGTTTTCCCTTGGAAAACAGCCTGACAATAGTGAAATATGTCACAAATATTTGCCGATTAAATGAATGAATTTTTCTTTGTCCATAGTAGAGTTCTTTGTATGTTTACATTTTTTCCAAAGATAATCTAACACTGTCATAGGGAGCTGGTGATGGATGATGATTGAGTAAAAAAGGCTGAGGAATATTTAGGAGAGCTTGAAGGAAACATGTCACAACAAACAAAAACCCAGAGAAAAGAGAATATATAACAGTATTAAATATTATAGAGAGGTTGAGAAGGTTGAGGATTGAAAAAAGGGGGAAAGAATATGTATTTATATAGTGCTTGCTATGTGCTAGGTACGGCACTAACCATCTTAACAAATATTGTATCATTTAATGCTCACAGCAACAATCCAAGGTAGACAGGGTTGGGGCAATCAGAAGATCCATGGTACCTTTGGAAAAAAAATCAATTTAATTTGAATAATAAAGCTGGGAACCAGATTGCATAGAGTTGAGAAGAGGGGGTGGGGGAATGAGCCGTTATTCAGCACATACTATGTGCCAGGCATTGTGTAAAGTACTTTACAAATATTATTTCATTTGAGAGTGGAGAGGAAGTGAAGGTAATGATTATAAAGGATCTTTTTTTTCCTCTAGAAATTTGTCAAAGGGAGAAGAGTTATAGGATGAGAGCTTGAGAGTATGAAGATCTAGAGAGGGTTCCATAAAGATGAGGAAGACTTGGGCATATATGTAGACAGCAGGAAAAGAATCAATAGATAAAGAGAGATTAAAGATTAAAGAGAAGGGATGATTGTATGAATAAACTGAAAAAGATGGGAAGGGATGAAATCTAGGATACAAAAGGATGGGTTGACCTTGGCTAGGAAAAGTCACCTCTTTAATGAAGAGAGCAGAATAAATGAGGAGGAAATGGGGGATAATATCAGAGTTTTGGAATATAAAGCTCACAGTAATAATAATAATAATAATAATAATAATAAATAATAGCTAACATTTATATAATGCTTACCATGTACCAGGCACTGTGCTGTCTTTTATGAATAATATCTCATATGATCCCCACAGCAATCCAGGAGGTGGTTGTTTTTATCATCCTCATTTTACAGATAAGAAAACTGAGGTAAACAGAGTTTTGCCCAGGGTCAAATAGACAGTAAATGGTTTTTATTTTTTCAGTAAAAGAGGTGGTGAAAATCTCAAGCTAGAGAGTAAAGGGAGCAGCCTTAGTGTAGAAAGCCAATTAGAGATGAGTAACAAGATTACCTTGCTATGGTGAGGGCTCAGTTCATATTAATTAAGGTAAATTCATATGGATGCAACATTTGAGTAGAAACAAAGGAGGTAGAAATTGGGAATAATACAGGTATATGAAATCATGATGGGACAAAGGAACAAGGGACTTGAGCATAGAGGACACTGTCAGAGTTATATTGATTAACTATAGGATTTTGATTGTTCGTTGATTTTTAGTTGTGTTTGCCGCCTTGTGACCCCATTTGGGCTTTTCTTGGTGAAGGTATTGGGATGGTCTGCCATTTCCTTCTTTAGCTCATTTTACTGATGAGAAGACTGAGGTAAGCAGGGGTAAGTGACTTGGGAAAAAAGACAAACCTGGGAGAAATCTGGAAGTAATGGAGGTCACAGTGAATACAGAATAAGTAGAATGTGTTCTTCAGTTCATTTATTTCTGATTTATCCTTGTCTAGTTTGATTCATTAATCTACTTTTCTATTTTCTGAAAATCTAATATAATTGAGGGAAAGAAGGGAGGGAGATGAGCATTGTGTAAATCTTACTCTCATCAGATTGGGCTCTAAAAGTGTATATCAGACACTTTTGGTTTCACAGAGAAACTTGTCCTTCGCTATAGGGAAATGGGAGGGAAAGGAGGAAAACAAAGGGATAAACTAATAGAAGGGAAAATAGAAGAATCAAGGGAAAGGAGTAAAAAAAGGGGGAGGAGGGGCTTTAAAGGGGGGAGGATTGTTTGGGGGAGGGGGTCATCAAAAGCAAAATACTGAGGAGGGGGGAAGGAAGAAAGGGGAAAGGAAAGGGAAAAACATAATGGGTAAATAAGATAGCAGGAAATAAAGAATTAGTTATTCTAACTGTGAATGTGAATGGGATGAACTCTCCCATAAAGCGGAAGCGGATATCAGACTGCATTAAAAACCAGAATCCCACAATATGTTGTCTACAAGAAACACATCTAAAGCATAGTGACACATATAGGATGAAGGTAAAAGGCTGGAGCAGAACCTATTATGCTTCAGGTGAACAAAAAAAGCAGGGGTAGCAATCCTTATCTCAGATCAAGTAAAAGCCAAGATAGATCTAAACAAAAGAGATAAGGAAGGAAACTATATTTTATTAAAGGGTACCATAGATAATGTAGCAACATCAATACTAAATATATATGCACCAAGTGCAATAGCATCCAAATTCCTAGGGGAGAAATTAAGAGAGATGCAAGAAGAGATAGACAGCCAAACTATACTAGTGGGGGATCTCAATCTTGCTCTCTCAGAATTAGATAAATCAAACCACAAAATAAACAAGAAAGAAACTAGGGAGATAAACCAATTGTTAGAAAAGTTAGATATGATAGATCTATGGAGAAAATTGAATGGAAACAGTAGGGAGTTTACTTTTTTCTCAGCAGTCCATGGAACTTATACAAAAATTGACCATGTATTAGGGCATAAAAACCTCAAAATCAAATGCAGAAAGGCAGAAATAGTAAATGCATCTTTTTCAGATCATGATGCAATAAAAATCACATGCAATACTTTTCTATTTTTTTTAACCAATACCAAATGGCTTTGTTCTATAATAGTTTGAAGTTTAGATGTGGTGCTACTCCTACTTTCCCTACTGTTTTTCAGTTTTTCCTGTGATATTCTAGATTTTGTGTACTTCCAGATAAAATTTGTTATTATTTTGTCTAGCTCTGAAAATATTGCATTGATAATTTGAGTGGCAGAACACTAAATCTATAAATTAAATTAAGTAGCTTTATCATTTTCATTATATTGGCAAAGCCCAGCCAGCAACTCTGAATATCCCTCTAGTTAAGTTCTTAAAATTTCTTTAAGACACATTTTGTCATTGGTTGACTACAGTAGGGCTTCTTAAACTTTTTCTACTTAAGACGCCTTTTTGCCTGAGAAATTTTTATACAACCTCTGATATATAGATATATAAAATATGTATGCAAATCAAACAATTACTGATAATAGATCATAATTTTGTGACCCCCCCCTACATATTCAGTTACATGATTTCATATGAGGTCACTATCCACAATTAAAAAGCTTTGCTATATAGGTATTGAATGTGATTGACAGTTTGACTCCCAGAAATTTTATGCATTTTGTGCTTATTTTGAATAGGCTTTCCCTTTTTATTTTACCATTCTACATAGATATATTATTGATTTTTATGGATTTATTTTGCACTGTTATTTTGCTTAAGCTATTAATTGTTTCAATTAGTTTCCTTGCTCATTTTTGAAATGAACCACTTTACCATCTGCATATAGGGATTGATTTGTTTTCTCTTTGCTTATTTTTATGTCTTGAATTTCTTTCTTTTCACTTGGTGCTATCACTAGCATTTCTAGGACAAAACTAAATAACAATGAAGAAAGAAAGCATACCTGTTTTATTTTTGTGATTATTTGGAAAGCTTCTGGTATTTTTCTGTTGCATGTGATCATGGCTTTTGGTTTTAATGTATGATAAAAATACCTTTTTATGAATATGCCTTATAAAATTTTTAGCCTAAATGAATGTTGTAGTTAGTCAAAAGATTTTTCTGAATTTATTAATATAATTATGTGATTTTAAATTGTTTTGTTTTTTATAAGATTGTATAAATTATTTTTCTAATGTTGAGGCATCTTTGTATACCTGGCATAAATCCAACTTGGTTATAGTGAATAATTTTTAGATAAATTATTCTAATTTTTTTCAGTATTTTATTTAAAATTTTTGAATTAATACTCATTGGTGTTGATCTGTAGATCTATTTCTTTTCTTTATTTTTCTTTGTGTTAGGCATTAGATTATATTAGGGCCATAAAAACATTTAGTAGAGGATTTTCTTTCTCATTGTGATAAGTTTTTGTCACATAGGTACTAATTGTTCTTTAAAAGTTTTATAGAATTTTCCCATCAATCTTTCTGCACTAGAAATTTTTTCTTTGGTAATTCCTTTACAATTAGTTCACAATCTTTTTCTGAGATTGGATTATTTAAGATCTGTATTTAGTATTTTTAAACTTAAGTATCATATCACTGCATATAATCCTCTAAAAAAATTCTTAGTTTTACTAGAATATAACGTTATAGTATATCCTGGTAAACCTTCACATTTCTTCTATGTTATTTTACTTTATTCATTTTATTTTTCTCTGTATTAAAAATTCAGGGTAGACAAAAGTTTATTAGTTTCATTAGAATTTTCAAAGAACCATTATTTAATTTTATCATTTTCTAAATTTTTATTTTTTGATTGATCTATTTCTCCAATATTTTAAAGGTTTCCTCTTTTGTGCTTACTATGTAACTTAAAATTATTTTTATTCCTTTTACAAAGAAATTTGTTTCTATGGTTTCTGTTCATGTAATCCCTATAAATTCACAGCATGGCCTAGTATTTTATATAAACTCCTTTGGGATCTATGCCATGATTCTCTTTTCTACTTACACACACATGCACAGGTTTACATATATATGTATACAATAAAACGTTATTTATAAACAAAACGTATTTTTTTTTTATCAAATCACAATTTTATTATTATTATTATTTCAATAGAAGGGTTAATTGGTTCCATTTTACAGAACAGGAAAGAGAAGATACAAAGCTACAAATAACTTATTCCTGATCACAAAGTTTAGAAAAGTGGGACTTGATCTTAGATCTGTCACTTCTGAGATCTATGACAACTATGACCAACTAATCAATCAACAGACATTTATTAAGGACCTACTATATAGATCATGTACTCTACTAGGAGTTGTTAACACAAGGATAGCAAAGAAACAGTTTCTGCCCCAAAGTAGCATACATTCTAATTTGGAAAAAAAGTTCTTTCATGTAATGCATTTATGCTGTTCTTTTCAAAGAGCTCAAAATCAAAAGGGAGTACCAGGAAACTGAAACTATCTGAACCCAAACAGACTAGGAAATCCCCAAACCCAACACACCTTGTCTTTGGGAAGCTTTCTCCCTTGGGAAGGTGAGGTCTCTTCAGGGAGCTGGTTAGTGGAATAAACTGTCAGTGAAACAAGATATTTTGTGTTAGTTGCTGGTGACCTTCTTTATGGAACTGCCTGTCCCTTTACTGTGCAGTCTGGTATTAGGGGATAAAACCTGAATCACAGAGGAAGCCAGCTCATTGACTCCCCCACTATTTCTCTTAGGCTTCTGAAAAGTTCAGTAATTTACAAAAGGCACCTCCTGGGCAGAATGGGATGACATTTGCAATGTTCCCAGCAAAACACAGACAATTCGTTGTTAGTCTCCTGTGGCATTTCCTATATATATATTTTTGTCTCCTTCTTTCCCCTGTCCACCCCCCCCCTCCCCACCCCATCCAGTGAAAGCAATTTTGGCTTCATGAAAATCATTAAAGTTTTATGCTGCTGAATTCCTTTGCTGGGCCTATCCTGGATCCTTTAGATTGAATTGGAATCAGGCCAGAAAAGGAGAAATGGATATAAACTCCTGGGGGAAAGGAGGGAGTATTATATATGTAGCTAGCTGGGGGCAGGAACACCGGCTTCAAGGTGTACTAGAGGAATTCAGCAGAAGGAGGCTTCTGGGTTGGCCAGGAAAGG
>JAJPUD010016825.1:0-11760 GCA_023553655.1 Myrmecobius fasciatus
TTTCCTCCTTTCCCTCCCACTTCCCTCTAGCAACAGACAAGTTTCTATGTTGAATCAAATGTCTGATATACAGTTTTAGAGCCCAACCTGATGAGAGTAAGATTTATACAATGCTCATCTCCCTCCCCTCTTTCTCTCAATTATATTACGTTTTCTTTGCCTCTTCAAGTGATTTGACCTTGTTTTTACCTCTTTTTTTTAGATCTTCTTTCACCACTTTTTCCCTCTTTTCCTCAGTATGACAACCCCTTCCCCTCTAGTTGTCTTTTACATATTATTAAAGTCATATCTAGTTAATTATACCCCCAAACTTTAAGTATCCCCCTAGTAAAAATAAAGTTCTCAAGAGTCCTTTCCTTTTTACCTTTTTTATGCATCTCTTGAGTTCTGTGTTTGGGTGTCGAATTTTTTGTTCAGATACGGTTTTTTCATTAGAAATGGGTGAAATTCACCTATATCATTGAATGACCATCTTCTTCCCTGGAGGATAATGCTCATACTAGCTGGATAGGTTATTCTTGGTTGTAATCCAAGTTCTTTTGCCCTTCGGAATATCTGGTTCCAGGCCATTCGATCCTTCAGTGTGGAGGCTGAGAGATCCTGTGTGATTCTAATTATTAATCCTCGGTATTTGAATTGTTTCTTTCTAGCTGCTAGCAGAATCTATTCTTTGGTGCTATAGTTCTGAAATTTAGTCACAATATTCCTTGGGGTCTTAATTTTGGGGTCTCTTTCAGGAGGTGATCGATGAATTCTTTCAGTGGTGATTTTGCCCTTTGATTCTACAATCTCAGTGCAGTTTTCTTTCAGGATTTCCTGGAAGATAGTGTTTAGATTCTTTTTTTCATCATGGCTTTCAGGAAGTCCAATAATCCTTAGATCGTCTCTCCTCGATCTATTTTCCAAGTCAGTTGTTTTTCCTAGGAGATATTTCATATTTTCTTCTAATTTTGCATTTTTTTTGTTTTTGTTTGACTGATTCTTGAAGTCTTTTTGAGTCATTCACTTGCATTTGTTCAATTCTTATTTTTAAAGTGTCGTTTTCTTCAGTTACCTTTTTAAGCTCCTTTTGTAACTGGCCAATTTGTTCATTGCACTCTTTTTCCACTTCACTAATTTTATTTTTCAATAAATTGGTGTCTTTTTCATATCTCTTTTGCAGGGCATCATATCCTTCTTGTAAGATATTGTATCCTTCTTGCACGGATTTCAGTTTATTTTCCCATTTATCCTCCAGCTCTCTTTGAGGTTCTTTATGTAATCTTCCAGAAAGGCCTTTTGAAAAGGGGACCAGTGATGGTCCCTGCTGATTTTCTCTTGAGTTTTGTCTGAAGGAACCTCTGGATCTGGGGTGATCATCTCTTCTTTCTCTTTATAAAAGCTGTCTATGGTGAGAGCTCTCTTTTGCTTCTTCATTTTTTTTAGACGGCATGTATATCTCTTTAAGGTAGGGAAAAAAAAAAAAAACGGCGGCTGAAAAGCTTTGCCCTGGGGCAGTTCAGCGAGTTGACTTAAGGTGCTGGGCCGGTGGGGGCTAGGACTAAGTCCGAATTATTCCTTAAACAAGGCAAGTTAGACAGAACACCTGCCCCCAATTAGGGCAGAGTGTCCCGAGTGCCTCAGATAAACTCCAGGTGTTTGGAATTTGGAGTTTGGAGTTTGGAATTTCTGTCATGAGGAGCTGAGCTGAGTCTCACCCTCACTTCCAGCCTACACAGTAGTCGTCTATTTATCTCTCTGTCTGAGTCCAACTAACCTGATATGAAGTTATCCAGAGAGCAGTGTCCAAATATTTCCGAGTTCGTTGACTTGAAGATCAGTTCAGAGGCTTATTTGTTGTTGATTTGAGAGAAGATCGGAGGAGAGGCAGAAAGTCACCTTTTCACACTGCCATCTTGGCTCCGCCCCCCAAAATGGCTTGAATTCTTATAAATTTGAGTCAATTCTCTATATATTTTAGAAATTAGGCCTTTAACAAAACCCTTAAATGTAAAAACAGGTTTTATAACAGAAATGCTGGTTTAATATTATGAAAACAATTAGCATAATTGACTTTATCAATAAGCAAATTAATAAACATATTATTTTTTCAATAGATGCAGAAAAAGCTTTTGATAAAATTCAACACCCATTCCTATTAAAAACACTAGAGAATATAGGAAAGAGAAGTTTTGCTTAAAATTGGTAAGAATTCTAAGACAATTAATGAAAAAATGCATGTGAAGGTGCCCTAGCTGTACCAGGCCTCAAACCATATTATCAAACAGTGGCTATCAAAACCATTCTTTGGCTAAGAAATTGCATAATTGATCAGTGGAATAGGTGAGGTTAATTGGAGAAAATAGTCAATGACTATACTTATCTAGTGTTTCAGAAACCCAAAGACCCTCAGCTTTTACGGTATGAACTACTATTTCACAAAAATTGCTGGAAAATTTGGAAATTAGTATGACAGATACTAAGCATTGATCTACATTTAACACCTATACCAAGATAAGATTGAAATGGGCTCATCACTTAGACAGAGAGTGATAAAAGCAAATTAGAAGAACAAAGAATAGTTTACCTATCAGATCTGTGGAGAAAGAAGGAATTTCATTTGAGCACTTTGCAAAATACTCAAGTACATAATTTAATAAAAAATGAATAATTTTGATTATATTATGTTACAAAAGTTTTGTACAAACAAAACCAATGCATACAAGTTTAGAAGAGATGCAATAAAATTGGAAAAATTAAGATTCCATCCTTCTAATAAAGGCCTCATTTTAAAAATATGTAGAGAATTGACTTAAATTTATAAGAATTATAACAATTCAAACCATTGTCCAATTCATAAATATTCAAAGGAAAGGAACAGGCAATTTTCAAATGAATAATAAAACCATTTTTAGTGCTATGAAAAGATGTTCTAAATTATTATTCATCAGAGAAATGAAAATTAAGATAATTCTGTGATATCATTACACACTTCTCAGATTGGCTAAGATGACAGGAAAGATAATAAATGTTGGAGGGGATATGAGAAAACTGGGACATTTTAATACATTGTTGGTGGAGTTGTGAATTGATTCAACCATTCTGGAGAACAATTTGGAACTAGCCAGAGGGCTATCAAACAGTGCATACCCTATGATCTAGCAATGATTCTACAATGCTGTTGTTCTAATGAGATTATAAAGGAGGCAAAGGGGCCCATATGTGCAAAATTGTTTGTGGCATCCCCTTTTGTAATGGCTAGAAACTGGAAACTGAGTGGATGCCCATCAATTGGAGAATGATCAATTAAATGATGGCATATAAATGTTATGAAAAACTATTGTTCTATAAGAAATGATAAGCAGAATGATTTCAGAGAGGCCTAGAAAGACTTACATGAATTGATGCTAAGTGAAATGAGCAGAACCAGATTATTATACATAGAAACATCAATAAAATATGATGATCAATGTTGATGAACATGGCTATCATCAATAATGGGATGAATCACACCAGTTCCATTGGTCTTGCTATGAAGAAAGCCTTTTGTACCCAGAGAGAACATTGTGGGAACTGGATGTGGATCACAAAATAGTATTTTCACACATTTTGATGTTTGCTTGCATTTTATTTTCCTTATCATTTTTTTTTTACTTTTTGCTCTGATTTTTCTTGTACAAAATGATATTTTTGGAAATATGTATAGAAAAATTATACACATTTACTATACGTTGTACTACTTGCCATGTAGGGGAAGGAGTGGAAAGAAGGGACGAAAAAAAAAATTAGAACAAAATGTTTTGTAAAACTGAAGGCTGAAAATTACTCATGTATGTATGTTGACAATAAAAAAAAGTTTTAAAGGAAATGAAATTACCATGGAATATTTTTCACCAATCATCTTCTGAAATATATCCCAAAATGAAAACCCCCATCACTATTCCACCCAAATTTCAGTACCCCAGGTCAAGGATAAAATAATTTAAGCTTCCAGAAAATAATTCAAGCAATGGAAACACAGTTCAGCTTCTTCATTAAAGGACTAAAGGGCTTGAAAAATGATATTCTGGAGAGCAATGGCACTTGGATTACTACTAAGAATAACCCAGTCAGCAAAAGTGAATATAATTCTACACTGGAAAAGCTAGACATTTAATGAAATAAAGGAAATTGACCAGAGCTGAATCAAAAATTTGATTTTCAAATATAGGACTCAAAATAAGCATAAGGAGATTATCAGGAAATGGAAATCATAAGCAGCTAAACAAGGTTTATGTGTAAACATTTTTACATTGGAAGTTGATACTTGTAACTCAAAAGAACTTTCTCATGAAGCAGGAGAAGTATATATAGTGGTAGGCCTCATGTATGAACTGAATATAAATGTATAATATCTTAAAAAATAAAATCAATGGGTGAGAGAGGAATGTACAAGGATAAAAAGAAAAGTAGTGATAGAATGGATTAATTATCTGCCACAAAACAGGCAAGAAAAAGCTTTCAGATTGGAGGGGGGAAAGATGAGGAAAGAGGGAGTGAGAGCATTACTTTCCTTAGAAAAGGAAATAACAGATATTTTCAATATGGGTGTAGAAATGTATTTTACTGGTAGCCCTTTTTTTAGTGGTAAGAAACTGGAAGCTGAGTGGATACCATCAGTTGGAAAATGGCTGAATAAATTATGATATATGAATGCTATGGAATGTTAAGAATCAATCCATAGGATGATTTTAGAAAGGCCTGGAGAGACTTGCATGAACTGTTGCTAAGTGAAATGAGCAGAACCAGGAGGTCATTGTACACAGCAATAACAGTATTATATGACAATCAATTCCAATGAATATGACTCTTTCAAACAATGACATGATTGAGACCAGTTTCGAAGATCTTGTGATGAAGAGAGCCACCTACACCCAGAAAAGGGACTGTGGGAACTGAGTGTGAATCACAACATAAAAACATTCTCAGTATTTTTGTTGTTGTTTGCTTGCGTTTCATTTTCTTATTAATTTTCTTTTCTTTTTGATCTGATTTTTTTGTCTGCAGCAAGATAATTGTATAAATGTGTTTCATATATTGGATTTAACATATATTTTAACATGTATAGCATATATTGGATTGCTTGCCATTTAGGGGAGAGGAGTGGGGGGAAGGAGGGGAAAATTTGGAGCACAAGATTATGCAATGGTCAATGTTGAAAAATTATCCATGTATATGTTTTCAAAATAATTTTTTTAAAAAGTTGCTATGACAAATAAAAAATGGAGAGCTATTCACGATGATCTTGCTATTTTCTCCTTGCTCAATATAACATATCATATATAGGCATGGACTTGGGAATACAGAATACCTGTGTTAAGAAAAAAAGACATATATTTTATCCTAGAGGAAAGCAGGAGGGAAAAGAGATATGAGAAAAGAAGAGGATGATAGAAAAATGGCATTATTGGAGAATGGGTTGGATCAAAAGTAACATATTTTTGAGGGCAGATTAGGTGAAAGGAAAGAGGGAACAGAGGAAACAGCAATAGTAATTGTGAAAATAATTTTGAAGCAAATTCTCTGATGAAGACATTATTTATCACTTCAGGGGTAGAGCCAAGATGGTGGAGTTCAGACATGAGTCTCCGTAATCTCCTTTAACCTTCCCTCAAACCAACAGCAGATGAAGAGTCTGGGCTGGTTTTGAAGTCAAAGAATCCACAATATCTGGAGTGCAACACTTTTCTAGAAGTTACTATGGAAGAACTTCAAAACAGGTCTGTTTTAATTGAGCAGGGGGGTGGTCTGCCCAACCCAGACTGCAGCACTGGGAAACCAGGACAGGGAGCCAGAGCAGGAGTCAGAGTGTTGTGGCTTTCCCAAACCTGGGAGTCTTCTGTGGGCCTCTTGGGCCAATCTGTCCTGATTGTAAGCAGGTGGTTTGGAAGATCTTCCTCTTGTGGGGGGGTAGATTGTGAACCATTGAACCCCCGAAGAGGACCAGACCTAGCTGCCATTACAGAGCACCCTAAAGCAATCAATCAATCAGCAGAACTGCCCAACAGCTGAAATAACTCAATCAACAGAATTGCCCAGCACCTGAAATAACTCAATGAACAGAACTGCCCCAGGGTGAATTAAAGCAGTTGTCCCTCCTTTGCCTTGCACAGAGCTCACACCTTTTAAAAATATGTGTGTATACATATGGGTGTATATGGCTTTCTTCAGTGAACAATTAGAGGTGGTTTGAAACATTTCATTGTTGAAGAGAGCCATGTCCATCAGAATGGATCGTCATATAGTACTGTTGTTGCCGTGTATAATGATCTCCTGGTTCTGCTCATTTCACTCAGCATCAGTTCATGTAAGTCTCTCCAGGCCTCTCTGAAATCATCTTGCTGGTCATTTCTTACAGAACAATAATATTCCATAATATTCATATACCATAATTTATTCAGCCATTCTCCAATTGAAGGGCATCTATTCAATTTCCAGTTTCTAGCCACTACAAAAAGGGCTGCCACAAACATTCTTGCACATGTGGGGCCTTTTCCTTCCTTTATGATTTCTTTGGGATATAAGCCCAATAGAAATGCTGCTGGGTCAAAGGGTATGCACAGTTTGATAACTTTTTGAGCATAGCTCCAAATTGTTCTCCAGAATGGCTGTATCCGTTCACAGCTCCACCAACAATGCATCAGTGTCCCAGCCCTCCCACATCCCCTCCAACATTCATCATTAACTTTTCCTGTCACTTTAGCCAATCTGACAGGTGTGAAGTGGTACCTCAGGGTTGTCTTGATTTGCATTTCTCTGATCAACAGTGATTTGGAGCACCTTTTCATATGACTATAAATAGTTTTAATTTCATCCTCTGAAAAAGACACTGGTAACAAATAGACCACTCAAGAGGCTGCTGCATTTTTCCAGCTAAAAGATGTTCAGGGTATAACCTAGGGTGATGCCCTTAAAATGACAGAAAGGCTCGAATGTGAAAGATGTTATGCAGTTAGATATCCTTGATTGAATGTTTGAGAATGACTGAAGAAGAGAGAAACCCAGAATTACTCTAAAGTTATTGTTTAGTACACAGTATATCCTCAATAATCACTTATTTACTGACTGACGAATGTACTCAAATATCATCTCTAAACTAGTGTTTGAAGAGTGCTAAAAACTTCCTTTATATTATTTATTTATTATAACTACTATTGCTACTGCAAAAATAAATAATAATAACTAGTGTTAATAAAGAATTTAATGTCAAAAAATTACAAAATATTCTCAGTGTATTTTCAAAACAATCTTCATAATCAGGTATTAGTATCCCCATTTTAAGATGAGGAAACAGGATAAATGACTTGTTCAATGTCATACAACTACTCTCTGAAAACAGGTAATGAAATCAGGTCTTCCTAATTCTAGGTGCAGTCTCAAGAACAATCATATAGTCTTTCAGGCAGCTGTATTCTTAAACTTAATTTCTATAGTGAGGTACTATTCCTCTATGTATTTACTAAATATCTAATACATCGTTCTCTCTCCTAGTTGCACTCTATGATTTCTGCTCCCCATCTTGTGTAATCCTATTCAACATCAGTTACTTGTAATTTTGATATTTCTGTAACTGTGCTGTACCATGGTTGATTTGCAGATACAAAACATCAAACAGAAAATATTATTGGGTTTTGTGACAGCAAATAAATAAGAACTACTGAAAATATAGCATGATTTGGTATTCCTATTCACATTTGGCCCTGTCATTACACAATTGTGACATCTGATAGATTAACATTTCTTAGCTCTATCTTGCTTATATTATCTCATTTCTTCCCATCAGGATATGGATACTATTTATAGTCTTTTATATCTTGCTGAAAACTCTAACATGCTATTATTAAAAATAGATTAATTGAATAACAGGCAAATATAGTTCTGCAGTTAGGCCTAAATAGCTTAGCAATTAATTGTCAGTCTAGAAATTTACATTTAAATAATTATGTTAGTAATATTTATATACAAATCAATATAATCATTTCACATTATTATGATCTTAGCATACATAATATTGATATTTTCATAGTACATTTATAATTATTTAATTTCCCATGGTTTATTTCCTTAAATGCTTACCCTATTCCACCCAAGTTGTTTATTAATGTAAATGTCATTATATGTTATATGATTGTGAGTTAATTACATGCCATGTTTCTTTCCTAGATATAATTATTTTTGCTTAAAGAAATGCCTCTTAACCAAATAATACTTAATTCTATCGATCCATTTAATTTAGGCAGTTAAATTTCTATAATGCACAAGTATTTACAAAGGAGACAGTTTATGTTTAAAATTGGAACAGGGAAGTATATGAGCTATAATGTCTTTTCTTATGTATAGGTGTGTATTGCTTTTCCCTATGTATAACTGTTAAATGGCTTGAAATCTTTAAATATAACTAATTAATGTCTTCTTCAAACACAGAAAATAATCATAAAATTACACATTTTCAGAATTAAAAAAGACTAGGTGAAAAAATGTGGAGTATTAGAAAGAGTACTACATTTTAAGCCAGAGGAATTTGGCTCAGATTTCAGCCCTGCTACTTAATGAATGTGAGGTGTTAGGTCACTTAATCTCTTCTCATCATCTATAGAAATCAGAATCCAAATTTTTTAATTTAATATACAATGCTAAACTTGTTGACTAATCCCATATAGGTTTCTAGATCACTATTATTTTACCAAATTCCAAAAAGTGCTTTTCTATGTCAAGTTTATACCTCACATAATTTTTTTTTCCTATCTGTAATCCCTCATGTTTATTAAGGTAGTGATATACAACTAAAATCTCTACTGATGGAAAAAAATATGCTTTGCACACATTCTAAAGAAAGATCTGAATAAAATTTTCTAATTTATGTTTTGTTGATAATTAGATAAGAAGATAGAGTGATAAGTCAAAGAAAACTCTGAACTTAGATGGAGAATTTACATATAGTGGTAATTAATAACTGAACCTGATTTTGTTACAATGGGTAAAAAGGTATTATCCAATCTAAGAACAGTCAACATATTCACATTTTCTATATACAAATGGCCACATTGCCTCTCCATTATCTTAATAATTTCAGACTTAAATAAACATAATTTAAGCAACCACTTATTAAGCAATTTCTGCATGCAATTATGAAAAGGATTACTGATCCAAATAATAAGAATGAAACTGACTATTTTTATAGAGAATGTGCACATATATGCATATATATATGTTTCATATATATGTATATATGTTATACAATTAAATATATATAGTCCATCTACCTATTAATATATCTATAGGTATATGGAATAAATATAAAAAGGAAAATTCAACTAAAATAATGGAATGAAAGGTAGTTGGAGAAAAAGATTGAAGTAAAAAGTGGTCCTTGAAATATTTCTTGAAACATGAGAAAGAGGTGTGAAGAGGAAAAAAAATTAAATATAAGAAATTAAGTGTGAAAGATGGAGTGCTATGTGTAGAAGGAGGAGGAAATTATCATTTGCATAGTGCCTAAGACATTAGAGGAATTGTGCCATGTACTTTATAACTATCTAATTTAATATTCAAAAATTTAAGAGAACGCAAGTCTATGTGGATTTGTGAAGTTCAGGAATGAGTGTGATAGATAATATGTTTAGGTATAGATTGGAAAGTGCTTTAAAAAATAAAAAGGAAATTACATATAATCCCAGAGGCAATAATGAGTCATATAATGTTATCAAGTATCTAGTTCAATTAGGCTGATGATGTTAATGATGATTTTTGTCTTGATCATCTGGACATTTTTTTTTATTATGAGATTCCTTAGATATTTTATTTATTTCAGTCTTTGACATTGATTTCCTATCTAGCTAGTTTCTATTTGCTCTATTCTAGTTTTCAATTGATTACAGAAGATTTTGTATATGTTATGACAGGTTTGTACTTGTGACAGGCTAATTCTATTTTCAACATTTTTTTCTTTCATAAGTAATTTCTTCTTTTCATTTTTTACTTCAAATGTACTCAATTTACAAAATATTCTAAAATTTTAATTTTTTTTTATTAAAGCTTTTTATTTGTATAACATGTGTATGGGTAGTTCCCCAACATTGATCTTTACAAAGCTTTCCATTACAAATTTTACCCCCAGTCCCCTCCCCTCTCCTAGATGGCAGGAAGTCCACTACATGTTAATAATGTTGAAATGCTTGAGAAGTTATGCAAGAAAAATCCTATCTACAAGAAAAAAAAACAATTGGAGAAAGGCAACACAATGCAAGCAAATGTCAATAGAGATCATGAAAATGTTACATTGTGGTCCATATTTCATTTCCCTGTCTCTGGGTATATATGGTTTTCTTCAGTGAACAATTGGAACTGGTTTGAGACAATTCTTTGTTGCAGAGAGCCATGTCCATCAGAATTGATCATCATGTAATACTGTTGTTGCTGTGTATGATGATCTCCTGATTCTGCTCGTTTCACTCAGCATCAGTCCATGCAAGTCTCTCCAGGCCTCTCTGAAATCGTCTTGCTGGTCGTTTCTTACAGAGCAATAATATTCCATAACATTCATATACCATAATTTATTCAGCCACTCTCCAATTGATGGGCATCCCTTCAGTTTCCAGTTTCTAGCCAGTACAAAAAGAGCTGCCACAAACATTCTTGCACATGTGGGGCCCTTTCCCTCCTCTAAGATCTCTTTGGGATATAGGCCCAGTAGGAACACTGCTGGGTCAAAGGGTATGCACAGTTTGACAACTTTTTGAGCATAGCTCCAAATTGCTCTCCAGAATGGTTGGTTCCACTCACATTTCCACCAACAATGTATCAGTGTCCCAGTTTTCCCACATCCCCTCCAACATTCATCGTTATCTTTTCCTGTCATTTTAGCCAATCTGACAAGTGTGTAGTGGTATGTCAGAGTTGTCTTAATTTGCATTTCTCTGATCAATAGTGATTTGGAGCAACTTTTCATATGACTAGAGATGGTTTTAATTTCATCATCTGAAAATTGTCTGTTCATATCCCTTGACCACTTATCTATTGAAGAGTGGCTTGAATTCTTATATATATGAGACCATTCTCTATAAATTTTAGAAATGAGGCCTTTATCAGAACCATTAAATGTAAAGATGATTTCCCAATTTGATGCTTCCCTCCTAATCTTGTCTGCATTTGTTTTGTTTGTACAGAAACTTTTTAACTTAATATATTCAAAATTATCCATCTGGTGTTCAATTAGGAGTTCCAGGTCTTCTTTGGACATACATTTATTCCATCTCCACAGGTCTGAGAGATAAACTATATTACGTTCCTCTAACTTGCTTACAAAGTCCCTCTTTATATCTAGATCATGAACCCATTTAGATCTTATCTTGCTATGTGGTGTTAGGTATGGGTCAAGCCCTAATTTCTTCCACACTAGTTTCCAATTTTCCCAGCAGTTTTTGCCAAATAGTGAGTATTTATCCCAAAAGCTGGGGTCTTTCGGTTTATCGAATACTAGATTGTTTAGGTTATTGCCTAGATTGTCCTGATATCCTATGCTGTGCCACTGATTGACTGCTCTATTTTTTAGCCAGTACCAAACAGTTTTGATGACCGCTGCTTTATAATATAGTTTTAGATCTGGTATAGCAAGGCCACCTTCATCAGCCTTTTTTCTCATTAATCCCCTTGAGATCCTTGACCTTTTGTTCTTCCAAATGAACTTTGCTACTAATTTTCTAGATCTGTAAAATAATTTCTTGGGAGTTTGATTGGTATGGC
>JAJPUD010016825.1:18600-32960 GCA_023553655.1 Myrmecobius fasciatus
TTCACTATTTTTATTTTCTAGTGAGTTGGTGATTTTTTCCAATTCACCAATTTTGTTTTTCAGTGAATTGTTGTCTTTTACCAATTCACTATTTTTATTTTCCAGTGAGTTGGTGTCTTTTTCCAATTCACTAATTTTGTTTTTCAGTGAATTTTTGTCTTTTTCCGATTCATCAGACTTATTTTCCAGTTTTTCACATCTCTGTTGCAGGGCGATATTTCCTTCTTGCACTGCTCTCAGTTTATTTCCCCAATCTTCTTCTACCTCTCTTTTGAGATTCTTTATGCAATCTTCCAGGTAAGCCTTCTGAAAGGGAGAGCAGCTTAAGTCCACCTTTGTGGCTTTATCTGGGATTGTTTTCAGAATCTCAGGGTCTGGGGACTGCTCTAGTTTCTCTCCATAAAAGCTGTCTATGGTGAGAGCTCTCTTCTTCTTGCTCATTTTGTTTAGCTGAGGTATCAGTTAACAGGAGGGAATTCTGCAGCCCCAGCAGCAGCAGAGGCAGCAGTGGCAGCAGCAGCAGGTGGGATTTCAATTTGCCCTGGGGCAGTTTGCCGAGTTGACTTGTGGTCTGGGGCTGATGTGGCTAGATCTCCACTAGGACCACCCTTTCAGCTACTCTCAATCCACCCTTTATCAAAGGTAGACCTGCCAAAGGACCTGCCCGCAAGCAGAGCAAAGTGGCCCAAGGGTCTCCCAGGGACTTCCTGGCAGCCTGAAATCTTCTGCTCCATCCCAGCCCCGGACTTGCACCCCGGCTGCGCCCTGGCGTCTGAGCGCTGGGAGCTGCTGGATCCCCTGCCCATCTAAAACTCACCTCAGAAGTTCTTTCAAAGTAGATATTTGATAGAAGTGTGTTGTAGTCCAAGTGTTTGGTGATGCCCTCACTCCAGAACCAGTTCAGAGGCTCAGTTTGTCTGTGTTTGAGGGAAGGTCTCAAGAGCTTACAGAGAATGCTGTCTGTAGTTCGCCATCTTGGCTCCGCCCCCCCTAAAATTTTAATTTTAATAACTCTTCTTTTATCTCTGCCAGTCATTTTCATTTTCTTGCTGTTTTTTTTTCTCCCTCTGGGAATTTGCTTGTAGAAATTTTGGAGTCAATGTATTCTTTAGGGATTTAACTTTCTTGCGATCATATTAGTTCTTTAGAATAGGGTTCATTTTTGTCTTTGCTCAATTTTCCAACCTACTTCTTAAGGACTGAGATCAGTGTGAGGACCTGCAGAACTTCTGGAAATAGACAATTCTAATGCAACTTTCTTGTGAATATTGAACATTGGGTTATCCAAGATTTCAGTGACATTTTGGAGACTTGCTCACTTCCAGTGCTTGCAAAATGGTATGATCCAGGCAAATGCT
Source organism: Myrmecobius fasciatus (assembly GCA_023553655.1). NCBI lineage: Eukaryota > Metazoa > Chordata > Mammalia > Dasyuromorphia > Myrmecobiidae > Myrmecobius > Myrmecobius fasciatus. The sequence goes on from JAJPUD010016825.1 coordinate 19,959, forward strand.
GTTTTATATCATGACTGAAGGATGTGATGATATTGAAAGAAAGAAACATTATTATGAAAAAATAGAAGCCTTAAGTTTCAAGAATAAATTAAATATAGTGGATATTTTATGACTTTTAGTCCACAAGGCTGTCAATTTCTTCAGGTTGCTTGTTAGACTTGGAAGAAAATGATGGAAGTTCTTACCTATAATTATAGGACCTAAATACTACTAATAAAAATCACAACCTCGACACATAATTTTTTTTCCTGCAAGATAGCACCAGGGAGACAGCCATTTCCTACTTGACACACTCCCCTGATGAAGAGCCCACTTACCTGCTAAAATAGCCTCTTCTGTGACTGGACAGGTCTAAATATTATTTCTGCTTTCAAATATGACTCGTTTCCCTTGCATCTTCTACTCAGTGATCATATTTTTGTCATGTTTGGTCAAACAAAACAAATAAAATTCCTTTTCTACATGATAGACCTTAAGATACTTAATATGGGTAGCTTATAATTCCTCCCTTTGTTTGCCAGGCCTAGGCAGTTTCTCTTTTCTTTTTCTTTACTGACTGCTAAAGCTAACATTTCTAGTACTTCCTTGTAGTAGTTCAAATTGGCATTCCTGATTCATGTCTTATTTCATTGGGAAGACTTGGACCTTATCCCCATTGCAGATAATGTTTACTGAAGGCTTTAGATAAATACTGCTCATCATTTTAAAAAATACTTCTATTTATGTGTTCTCTAATGGTTTTTAATACAAATGGGTGCTGTATTTTGCCAAAAAAAATCTCAGCATTCATCATGATAATCTCATGATTTCTGTTGTTTTTCTTATTGACATGTAAATTATGTTAATAGCTTTCCTGGTATTGATATGTTCTTTATTGGGATTAGATTATTTAGTTCTCTGTCAGGGCGTTCTCAAAGAATACCTAATTTGGAAATAATGAGGAATCAATTGGTGTGTCACCTCTATTGGTTTTCTCAATTGTATTGGAGAGGGGCTCTGTTACAGAAGAATATGGGGTATCTTCTTTTAAGATATTACAAGCAAATTTGTGCTAGTTTTTCAGGAGACAGCTAAGTGGGGAATCCATTAGGATGGAGGACTGATCTATTATGTCATGAGCATAAGGAATTTTCCCCATGCCCACTCTCCTTGTCTGGACCCCACCCCATGGTGAGGAAGACCATACAACAAGGACTCATTAATACAGAAGATGATGAAAAATTTCCAGAGTGACCTGCTGGCCAGAGAAAATGAGCATAGGTGCCCAAATGTACTAAGACCCAGGAAATCCTGTTAAGCCTTCATATAGACCTGAGAATTTCTGGCTAACACAACATAGAGCTTATCTTGGAGAAGGTTGAACAGAGTAAATTGTCAGCCACCAAAAGTGATGAAGTTCATGCTCTCAGTATCACAAAATCTCAAAGAAAATGTAAGTTTAGACTATCTCCAAGTCAGAGGTAAATTTTATTTTAATGCCATAAAACGGGGATAGGTTCCTTAGAGGAAGCATCAACTCCACAGGAAGCAAACTTTTTTTTTTTTGCTTGTTTTGTTTTGAATGGGGAAAAACATGGATTGGAGGAGAGGGTATGATTTTCAATCTGTTATGTTAAAGAGTAAAAATTTCAGTCACCCTATTTGATACTTTCCTTTATTAATATAGTTGTTCTCTTTATTATTGGTTAGCATACTGCTGGTACAGTAATCCAGAGGTCCTGGCCTTCCAAAGTAACTGGATATTAAGCTTTTATTAAGCTTTGCAAAATAGCCTAGAATGTCAGCATCTGGATTTGTCCTGGATGTCATCATGTATATATAGACACACACAGACACACTTACACACAGACACACACACTTTCTAGATTTTAAGCTACTCAATAAAGTATCTATTATTGTAGAATTTCTGGGGATATATAGACTTTTGAGTGTGTGTGTGTGTGTGTGTGTGTGTGTGTGTGTGTGTGTGTGCATGTATCCCATCCCTCTAGCTCTTCCACAATATAAACTATATCATTGGGAATTTTCCCCAGAAATCAAGAATAAACACATGTATGTATATATAAACACAGACAACATCATTACTTAATATTTTAGGGACTCCAAATAGAAAAAAAAAGATATTTGTCATTTTAAAGTAAGCATCTTAGATTTGCAATCACTTTATATTTTTAAGTAGAAATAATATTTTAAATATCAATTTTTTAAACATCAGAATCAAACAGGAGATTTTTCATTCATAGTATAGAAGCATATTGTAGGTAATCATTCATATAACATTTGTTGTCATCAAAAAAAAAAGTCCAAAGTTACATATTTCCAATATCAAATCTGTAATGTCCCCTGAAATTGGGCAGGTATTCTCATCATTTATCACTTTGAATCATCAAGGAAATAAATAAACCTTTTTAATATTACTGGGATAGTTACATGAGTACTGTCTCCAAAACTTTTTGCAAATTCTATATATTCTATTTATTCACCTATGTATCTATTGCAAAGGGAATAAAAATAGAAATACTTTTCAGCACAATTTATGAATAATATAAATGAAGTAATATAGTCCATATACCTTATTTTTGTTTTCTATAACTGGAGCAGTTGGGACTAGATAACTTTATATGTCTTTTGCAGTTTTAAACTATAATGCTTGTTTGTGCGGTTGTGAACTGAACCAGCCAATCTGGAGAGCAATTTGGAGGTTAGGACAAAGGTTATAAAACTGTGCATATCCTTTATTACAGCAATATAATTAATGGGTCGGTATCCTAAAGAGATCATAAAAAGATAAAAGAAACAACATGTACAAAGATATTTACACCAGTTCTTTTTCTTGTGGCAAGAATCGGGAATTTAAGGAATACTCATCATTCAAGAATTGGCTAAACAAGTAATGTAATAAAAATATAACTGTTCTATAAGAAATGATGAACAGACATGTTTTAGAAAAATTTGGAAAGATTTATGTGAATTTATGCTGAGTGAAATGAACAAGCCCAGGAGAACACTGCATGCATTAACAGCAACATTGTGTGACAATCAAATATGATAGACATCTCTTTTCAGCAAGGCCATTATCTAATATAATTCTAAAGTTCTTCGATGGAAAATACTATCCACAGTCAGAAAAAGAACTATGGATTCTGAATGAAAATCAAATCTAATTACTTTCCCTTTTTTTGTATTTTGTTTCTTCATTTTTATGTGAAAAAAAAAAACAATTTTCCAAGTCTTCTTTCACAACATTACTAATGTGGAAATAGGCTTATCATGATTTTATATGTATATGTCATATGTATATGTCAAATTGTCTGCTGTATTGGAGGGAGGGTAAATCATAGTTAGAAAGGGAAAATCTGGAACTCAAAATATTACAAAAAATTAAATTTGAAAACTATCTTTACATATAATTGGGAAAAATAAAGCACTATTAAGTACAAAAAATTATAATGCTATCTAAATCCCTGAAAATTCTTACTATACATTTATAATGCTTTTCATGTAGATATACTATTTAAAATTTTGTTCTGCTGTCAGAAAATCTCAAATTTAAAATTTCAAGCAATATATTCATATGGCAAATTTGGAAATAGAGGTTCAAGAATAATAAATATCTTGTTAAAAGTCATAAAGGCATTAAGCCTCAAATGAGGGAACTGATTGTATGGCCTTACTTATGTACCATTGTACTGTTGTATCAGCTATACAATATTCAAATTTAATATATATTTGTTTCAATCACAAAATAAGGGTGATATGATTGCTTAAACCTTTCATCCTTTGGGATTTTATTGATATGCAAGATATTTATTATGCACCCATTAATTATTTATGGAAGGGTATGGAGAAGATTATCACAAATGGATATAGTTTGTTACCTGTACTTTTAGAAGACAATATTATTATCCATTAATATATCAAAATAATTGTGAAAGACAACATGACATGTCCTGAAATAATAACTTAAGTCAAGAAGCTGATATTAAGGCTCTACTATACACTAGGCACTATGCCAGTTACTGAGAATATAAAGAAAGACAAAAACAAAATAAAACAAATAAAACAGCAAAAATACAAAAAAAAAAATCACATTTCTTTCTCCCAAAGAACTCTAATGGGAAAAGGAATATGCAAGTAACAATACATAAAATTGATATAAAACATTATTAGTTGAAGATATCCAATATAGGGAATGATATTATTTCATGCTTTGTTGACATCCAAACTACATAGAAATCATTATGAATTCCATAATTGGATGGAATCGTGACCTTATCAATGTGCATAGTTTCTTCAATTATGTTTAAATGGCAACTATTCATCCACGAAACTTCTTTCAACAGAGGATTCATTCATGGCTCTCTTATTATTAATCATTCAGTAGGGATAAAAAATATTTGATAAATGTTTTGTCTAGGAAACAATATTTTTAGGTAACAATAAAACATAAAAACTGTGTATCTGTTATCCCTCATTATGTTATGTCTTTTCCCATTCTCTTTGATATCATTTCTACCTTTTTTGAAATTTTTCTCTTTTTGTATCCTGCAAACTATATATAATTATTTGTACCTTTTCACTGATCTGTACTTTTATACTATTATTCACATTCATGTAGGAGAAAGAAAATGTTGATTATTTTTAAAAAATATATTTTTATGTAATTCTCTTTTAAAAATTATAGCTTTTTATCTTTAAAATATATACATGGAAGGGGTGGAGCCAAGATGGCAGAGAGAAGACATGCCTTTTTCTGAGCTATCCCCATGACCCTCACACTCACAGAAAATCCAGCCTTTGGACTTTTGTTGAAGCAATAGAACCCCCAAATATTGGGAGTGTAAGAAATTACCAGCAGAAGACACTTTCAAAGATCTCCAAACAATATCTATTTCAATTGGGCAGGGAGAAAGGCAGGCCAAGCACACACACCCAAGGGACTAGTTAAAAGACATCCAATACAAACACAAAAAGCAAAAAATGAACCCCTAAACACCAACATTTTATGGGACCTGGCCAAACCCATTGAGCACAAGAAAGTTGGCCCTGACCCAGCAGAGGCACTAAACACTTGTGGATAAAACTTGGACAATCTCCCCTTTGCTCTAAAAAGCACACCTCAACTTTAAAAAAAAATGAGCAAAAAAGAAAAAGAACTCTGACCACAGACACTTTTTTGGGTGAAAAAGAACAGATTTCAAACTGAGAAGTCAATAAAAGCAGATTATCTCCAGGTGAATTCCCAAAGGATGATACATTAAAAAAAGATCTTTAAAGAGAGCTAAAAGAAAAATGGGGAAAGGAAATGAGAACTTTGCAAGAGGGTTTGGAAAAGGAAACACAGAAAATTATTTGAAGAAAACTTACAAAATTGATTTAGTGAAATGAAAAAAGCATCTAACTCCTTAAAATACATCTGACAAAATAGAAAAAGGAAAGAACTCCCTGAAAAACAGGATTTGTGAAATGAAAAAGAAAATAACTCCTTAAAAATTGAACCAGCCCTGCGTTCCTGGTATAAATTCTACTTGGTCATTATGTATTATCCTGGAGATGACTTTCTGTAATCTCATTGCTAATATCATATTTAAAATTTTTGCATCTATATCCACTAGGGGAATTGGTCTGTACTTTACTTTCTCAGTTTTCATCCTGCCTGGTTTAGCTATCAGCACCATATCTGTATCATAGAAGGAATTTGGTAGTGCACATTCTTTCCCTATTTTTTCACTTAGTTTATATAGTATTGGAATTAATTCTTCTTTGAATGTTTGGTAGAATTCACATGTAAATCCATCTGGCCCTGGAGATTTTTTCTTAGGGAGTTTGTTAATAGCTTGTTCTATTTCTTTTTCTAAAATGGGACTATTTAAATAATTTATTTCCTCTTCTGTTAACCTGGGCAATCTATATTTTTTGTAGATATTCCTCCATTTCATTTAGATTATCAAACTTACTGGCATAAAGTTGGGCAAAGTAACTCCTAATTATTACTCTAATTTCCTCTTCATTGGAGGAAAGTTCTCCCTTATCATTTTTGAGATGAACAATTTCATTTTATTCTTTCCTTTTTCTAATCACATTAAATAAAGGTTTATCCATTTTGATGTTTTTTTCATTAAACCAACTCTTAGTTTTATTTATTAATTCAATAGTTTTCTTATTTTCAATTTTATTAATCTCCCCTATTATTTTCAGAATTTCCAATTTGGTATTTAATTGAGAGTTTTTAATTTGCTCTTTTTCTAGCTTTTTTAATTATAAGCCGCATTCATTCATTGATCTTCTCTTCATCTATTTTATGCAAGTAAGCATCTAGAGATTTAAAATTACCCCTTATAACCACTTTGGCTGTATTCCACAAATTTTGTCATGTTGTCTCATTATTGTCATTCTCCTGGATGAAATTATTGCTTGTGTCTATAATTTGCTCTTTCACCCATTAATTCTTTAAACTTAGATTATGTAATTTCCAATTAACTTTTGGTCTATTTTCTCCTGGACTTATATTACATATGATTTTTATTGCATCATGATCTGAAAAGGATGTATTTACTATTTCTGCTTTTCTGCATTTGTTTTTGAGGTTTTTATGCCCTAACACATGATCAATTTTTGTATAAATTCCATGAACCCCTGAGAAAAAAGTCTACTTCCTTCTATCACCATTCAATTTCCTCCAAAGATCTATTGTGCCTAACTTTTCTAACATTTTGTTTATCTCCCTAACTTCTTTCTCATTTATTTTGTGGTTTGATTTATCTAATTCTGAGAGAGCAAGGTTGAGATCCCTCACTAGTATAGTTGTACTGTCTATTTTTCCTTGCATCTGTGTTAGTTTCTCCTCTAGGAATTTGGATGCTATACCACTTGGTGAATATGTGTTTAGTATTGATACTGCTTCATTGTCTATGGTACTCTTTAGTAAAATATAGTTTCCTTCCTTATCTCTTTTAATTAGACATAGTTTTGCTTTTGCTTTATCTGAGATAAGGATTGCTACCCCTGCTTTTTTTTTTGTTCACCTGAAGCATAAAAGATTCTGCTCCAGACCTTTACCTTCACTCTGTATGTATCTCTATGTTTTAGATGTGTTTCTTGTAGACAACATATTGTGGGATTCTGGTTTTTAATCCAGTCTGCTACCCGCTTGCATTTTATGGGAGAGTTCATCCCATTCACATTCACAGTTAAAATAACTATATCTGTATTTCCTGCCATCTTATTTACCCAAAGTTATGTTTTTCTTTTCCCTTTCCCCTTTTTTCCCTTCCCCCCCAGTATTTTGTTTTTAATGACCACCTCCCTCTAACAGTCCTCCCCCCTTTAAAACCCACCCATCTTTTTTACACCTTTCCCCTAATTTTTCTATTTTCCCTTCTATTAGTCTATCCCTTTCTTTTCTTTCCTCCTTTCCCTTTCCCTCCTACTTCCCTAAAAGGAGGGACAAGTTTTTCTTCAAAGCCAAATGCTTCTCATATACCCTTTTAGAACCCAATCTAATGAGATTAAGATTTACACAATGCTCATCTCCCTTCCTTCTTTCCCTCAATTATATTAGCTTTTCTATGTCTCTTCATGAGATTTTACTTTATTTTGCCTCCTTTATTTTACTTCCTTTTTTTTCCAGTATGATAACCCTTTCACCTCTAATTTCTTTTCCATTATCAAAGTGAAATCAAATTATACCCCTATTCTTTAAGGATACCCATAGTATAAATATAGTTCTCAAGACTTCTTTCCATTTTACCTTTTATGCTTCTTTTGAGTCCTGTGTTTGGAAGTCACATTTTTTTTGTTCAGATCTGGTCTTTTTATTAAAAATAAGTGAAATTCTCCTGTATCATTGTATGACCATGTTCTTCCCTGGAAGATAATGTTCATTCTAACTGGCTAACTTATTCTTGGCTGTAATTCAAGTTCTTTTAACTTTTGGAATATCTGATTCCAGGACCGTGGATCCTTTAATGTGGAAGCTGACAGATCTTGTGTGATTTGAATGACAGTTCCTTGGTATTTGAACTGTTTCTTTCAAGCAGCTTGCGATATCTTTTCCTTGGGGCAATAATCCTGAAATTTGGCCATGATATTTTTGGGCGTTTTAATTTTGGGGTCTCTTTCAGAAAGTGATTGGTGAATTCTTTCGATGGCGATTTTGCCTTCTGATTCTAAAACATCAAGGCCGTTTTCTTTCATGATTTCCTGGAAGATAGCATCAAGGTTCTTTTTTTTCATCATGGCTTTTAGGGAGTCCAATAATCCTTAGATTGTCTCTCCTGGACCTGTTTTCCAAGTCAGTTGTTTTTCCTAGGAGATATTTCATATTTTCTTCTATTTTTTATTTTCCTTTTTTGTTTGACTGATTCTTGAAGTCTTATTGAGTCATCCCCTTGCATTTGTTCAATTTTAATTTTTATTGTATTATTTTCTTCAGTTACCTTTTTAGTTCCTTTTTTAACTGGCCAATTGAATTTTTTTGTTCATTGCATTCTTTTTTCCATTTTGCCAATTTTTTTCCCAGTGAATTGTTGTCTTTTTCCAATTCACCAATTTTGCTTTTCAGTGAGTTGGGGTCATTTTCCATTTCACAAATTTTGTTTTTTGGTGAATTGGTGTCTTTTTCATATCTCTTTTGCAGGGCATTATATCTTTCTAGAACTGATCTCAATTCATTTCTTCGTTTTTCTTCTAACTCTCTTTTGAGATTCTTTATGGAATTTTCCAGGAAAGCCTTGTGAAATGGGGACCAGCTCATGTTTCCCTTCGTGGCTTTCTGTGGAGTTGCTTTCCCTTTAGGAACCTCAGGATCTGAGATCTGCCTTTCTTTCTCTCCATAAAAGCTGTCTATGGTGAGAGCTCTTTTCTTTTTCTAATCATTTTTAGATCTTGAGGTCTGTTTAAAGCAAGGGACCTGCAGTTGTTTCAGTTTGCCTTGGGGCAGTTTGCATAGTTGACTTCTAGTGCAGGGCTGGTCTGGCCAGGTCCACATTCTCACCTGCTCTCAATCCACCCTTTACCAAAGGCAGATCTACTAAAGCACTTGTCTGCAAGCAGAGCAAAGTGGCCCAAGCATCTACCAGGCATTTCCTGGGTGCCTAGAATCCTCCATGCTCCATCACAGCCAAGGTCTCCAGCCTCAGCTGTTCACTGGCACTTGAGTGCAGCAAGTGACCCGATCCCCTGCCTGTCTGAAACAGACATGCTATGGAGATCTTCCAAGGTAATTTTTGATGGAAATGTGTTGTACTCCAAGTGTTTGAGAGAGCCCTCATTCCAGAACCAGTTGAGATCCTTAATTTGTTCTTGTTTTGAGGGAAGAGCAGAGGAGCCCACAGAGAGATGTGTCTGCCCTCCACCATCTTGTCTCCATTTTCATTTCTTCCAAAATGGTATGATCTAAGATGAGTTGTGTTTGTTAATTTCCTGAAATTTATTGTGGTCTGTGAGTGACCACAAACACTCTCTTCTATTCTGGAACTGTGAGGAGCGCCTCTGCTTCACTCTGGCTGCAAGTCCGGGTGTACTAAAGCTTGGATTTGATTATGGACAAAACAACCATGCTGCCTCAGTACTAGCACAGTGATCCTTGCAATCCCCTTGCTACCAGTTATTTGAACCCCTTCTTGTCTGTGGGATAAGGACTTTGGAATCTGTTGCTACTACTTGCTCTTGATTTATTTGTGGCAGTGCTGGATTGTACTGGTTTGAACTGTACTCCACTCTCATCCTAGTGTATCATACTTTTCCTGCTGATGATCTATGTAGTCTTTGGTGTTTGTAGTCTGAGAGTGTCACTGCTGCCTCTGATTAAGTCATCCCAAGTTTGTTACTGGTGCTGGACCTGGGGCTTTGCTAGCAAAACCTGTATCAGACTATGCTCCACTATCAACCTGGAATGGCAGATTTTTACTGTCAAACTTCTAAGTTGTCCTAGACTGGAAAAGTATTTTACTTTATATTTTTCTAGGTTCTGTTGCTTTAAAATTTGTTTAGAGACATTATTTAAAGGGATTTTGAGAAATTTGAGGGAGAGGACATATGAGTCCTTGCCTTTTCTCTGCCATCTTGATTCCATTTTCTACATCGTAATTTTCTCAGAAAAGTTTTCATGTTGGAGAGTGAAAAGAATAAGGCATAGGTTCATTGCAAAGATCATCTTCTAGAATATACAAGTTGTGAGTCAAAGTAGTCTCAGAGTAGCCCAGAAAAGAAGCTCAGAGCCACAATGTGGAAAACTTTTAATATTAGATTAAGAAGGTTAACATTATCCCATAACAATGATGAGAATAATTGAAATTTGGGAGCAAGAGTTGAATGTGATGCTTCTTGAGATTAAGCATTATTAATAGATTAAGGGTGTAAAACATGGATTGTTTTATGGAGAAAATGTCAGGAGATTATTCCATTAGTTCATATAAAATTTAGTAAAATCCCATTTTTGTGTGATAGTGATATAGGAACAGAGGATAAGGATAATTTCAATATATATTTTTGAACTAAATTAATATAACTTGAAATTTTTGCAAATGTAATTCAATTTTAATTATATTTTAAGTTCCAAAATGTTGCCCCTCACTCTCTACCTCAAACTTGAGAAGTAATACCTGCATATATGTAAATAACATAATATGTATATTTCTATTTATCAATTCTATCTCTGAAAGTGGATCACATCTTCCTTCATTGATTCTTTATAATTGATTTGAAAATTTATAATACTCAGAATATTTTAGTTTTTCACAATAGTGCTGTTATCGTGCATAATGTTTTCTTGGTTCAGCTTGTTGTTATTATTTCATGGAAACCTCTCTATATTTTCCCCTTACTATCAATGTACCTATACTTCTTACTACACAGTAGCATTCCATTAAAATTACATATCACAGTTTGTTCAGCCATTTTTCATTTGGTAAGCATCCTCTTACTTTCTAGTTTTTGGCACCACAAAGAGCTACAGATTTTCTGAACACACAGATCCCTATATTTAAGAACTTGCCTTCTCCATTGTGGGTTATGGGATGAGGAAGGTAGTAAATTTGAAACAATTTTTTTGAGAAATGAACATTTGTAATCATTTTGCATGTAATTAGGAGAAATAAAAATATTAAATAAAAAAGAACATTTTCCCTCATTGCTTCAGAAAATAGAGCTAATTTTGGTATTGCTGGGTCAAATGCCATATGCAGTTTTATAAGTCTTTGTTCCTACTTCTATATTCCTCTCAAAAATTGTTAGATCAATCCATAGTTCCATCCATAATATGCTATCATCCCACTTTTTAAACATTTGCTGTAAAATTTGTCATTTAACCTGCCATCATTTTGGCCAATCTGATAAATGTGAAATGATATCTCTAATTTATTTTTATTTATATATTGTATAATCAATAGTACTTTAAGGCATTTTTTTCATATGATTGCAGAGAGGTTTAATTTTTGTCATCCAAAAACTTCCCCATCCAAAAATAGTCAATGCTTTGACAATTTTTCAATTGAGGAATCATTAATATTCTTATAAATTTGACAGAGTTCTCCATATATTTGAGATATGAGACTGGAATCTGAAAAACTGGAAAAATCCACCCCTCCCAATTTTATACCTTCTTCCTCATCTTGGCTATTTTGCTTTTTATTTATACAAAAAAAAGTTTTGGTTGAGGTAATCAAAATTATCCATTTTACATCTCACAGTGCTCCATCTCTTGTTTATTCATAAATTCATCTACTTATAAATCTGATAGATAATGCATTTTGTCTTCTTCTTCAATGTTAAATATCTCCCTTTATATCCAGGTCATATGTTTATTTTGATGAATACTTGTAATTTTATTAAATATAAGAGGAACAGAAAACTTTATTGATGCCACTGAGACTATAATAACAGGTGACCAGGAAGATGGCAACACCACAAGGAAAAACAGGGCGCTATGGAGATAGTTGGGGTGCAAGGTAATTAGAATAATTTAAGACATTTTGATATAAGTGGGTCATTGTCACATAGCTATCTAGCACATGTTTGTCAATTATGATATATATTTCTAATCCAACTGTAAAAAAGATGATAGATGATACATGAGGGAAGAATGGATTGAGAATAGAAGCAATTTGAGAAATGAACCTTAGAGAGGAAAAGAACTTAAAAAAAAAGAGAGAGATGGAGCTATTAGAAAACAGGATACTACACATGGGAGTCATTTTGGGTTTTTTTTGTTGTTGTTGTTTCTAGGGAGAAAAGATTAGTTTAGTACAATATACCTTGTTTCTTGGCAATAATAGTATTCTGTCTTCCTTCATGGATTCATCAGCATTTGTGACCTGTACTAGTGATGCCAAAAGTGGAGAAGATTTCAAGAAGCATGAACATTAAAAAAAAAAAATTCATGGAATTTTATTATTGACGTCTCTGATGACCTTGAAGTGCAAAGTTTTGATTTATTTAGTGTGCACATAAAGCAAACTATGTGGAGAGCAAGCAATCAAGAAACTTACAATTTTGATATTTTTTTTGAGATTATTGGCAAGGAAAAAAAAAGAAAATAATACACAGAAGAATTTTGTGTTCATTTTGTTTGTGTTTGTTTGTATTTTACAAAAGGGAATAAGTAAGTATACTTGTAAATTGAAGCAAAATTGCCATTAGAAAAGAAAGATTACACTTTCATGCAACATAGATATTTATTGACGTATAGTTCAAAATCTAAGAATATGCAAGAAGGGATCATAAAACAATATAAATGGAAATGATAACTACCAAACTTCCCCAAGGTTTATTTGGTAGGATGGACCTAAGAAAAAATTTTACTGTGATATAAGAGAGAACAGATCTATTTTAAGTTAAGGTGGAGGAAAATGGAAGTTAACTTATTCCTAAATCTTATTGATAAAAGTAGAAAGCCCTAACTACATTTATAATTTTAAAAATATTATTACATGGCAGAGTGAATATGAGTAACTCATATACAATGGCTTATATACTATGATAGACAATTTGATTTTCACAATA
>JAJPUD010016826.1:0-24101 GCA_023553655.1 Myrmecobius fasciatus
CCCCGGAACCAACCTGCATGGGGGGCTGCTTCTGATTGGTGCGGCCAATGGGACCCGCAGAATGTGAGTCTGGGAGTGAGCCGGAGGGGCCCTTCCAATCGGACCGCGGGAATTGTGGGCCTGGCTGTCTCAGGAAGAATGAGAGACTAAAGGACACCCGAGGCCCTTCAAAACTCTCCCTTTTGTCCTAAAGTTCGAAAGCCCTCCCTCAGCCCAGCCAGATCGTGGAGGAAGGGCCTTCCACATCATTAAGAGAATGACTCACTGAGAGTCATTGTATGTTTAACATTAAATCCTTTTTACCATTTCCCTGACTGCCAACAATTGCTCATTTGTGTGGGCAGGACCACCCTGGGCAAACAGGGTAATCAACCACTTTTTTGTGCCATTGCCTGGGCAGAGCTGCTTCCCCCTGCCCAGATGGCCAATGTTCCTGCTGTCTCTAAACCTCTTAGGCCCCTCCAGAGAGTCTCCTCCCCAGGCCTGGCCTCCAGACCACATCCTTCTGACTTCTTTACCCCACATTCACCCTCTCCTGCTCAGGGTCTTTCCCCCCTCCCCCTGCCCCACCACAGTGACCAATGAGAGGAGGCTCATGCTGATAGACTGTGTCCTCCCTTAGAATCCCAATCATAGACTTTCAGGCTCTGTAGCCTTTGAAGATCATATTGTGGAGTAGAGAAACCCAGGATTGGGGTACACAGCAAGCGCTTAATAAATGCTTATTAGCAGATTGTTCTTGTCCAGCCCCAGATGTGTGCCAGGAAACAGTTCATCTGGGATGGCCTCAGTGCTTCCTGGGCTCCAAGAGAAGTGCAAGCCTTGGTCCGGAGCCCCCTCAGTCCTGCTGTCTGGGTTGCACACTCACCCACCCATAATGCACACACATCCTTCATGCAGCGAGTATACACTCATGCAGTCCCTGCATTCACGATGCAGCCAGTCGCACCCACACCTATCCATCCCTCCATCCACGTGGCGCTTCCCAGCACAGGCCACCTTGCCCCCAACGGCTCTTTTGGCTACCCTTGTTTTTCTTTAGGGATGGTCTGCTCACCCCTAGAGGGCCCTGCCCCTCCGGGAGGACCTGTGGGTGCTGCGAGCCCTGCCCCAGATCTGGGCTGCCTCCGGCTTTTGGGGGGAGAGGATCTGCCAGGACTGGGCAGAGGAAAGCAGGATCTAGCGCTGCCCGTTTACCTCCATGGCACTCTGAGGCCATGGTGTGAGGAGGGAAGGGCTCCGCGTGTGTGTGTGTGTGTGTGTGTGTGTGTGTGTGTGTGTATGTGTGTGTGTGTGTGTGTGTGCAGTCTCCTAATGGGAGGCCTCTTGTGGGAGGGCACAGCTCAGAACCTGACAAACAGCTGCCCAGCTGTGCTGATTCTGCCTGTCCCTGCCTCCCACGCCCATTAGCCCAGGAGGGGAACGAGGAGCTCCAAGCTCCTTCCTGGGGCCCACTTCCTCCTGAGTCAAATGTTAGAAGGGAGGAGCTACCAGAGCCACAGGTTGACCTTTTTACAGGTCAGGAAACTGAGTCACAGGAGAGTTGAAATGACTGGACCCAGACTAGTTTCTAACAAGGTTCCTCAGGAGTAATTAGAGCCTTGCTTTGGGCCCCCTGGGCTACAGCCCTTGCCCTATAAATGTAATTAGCCTATAAACTAGTGGGGGGGCAGGGTCATGGGTGGCTGGGTCATGGCCCTGGGCAGAACAAAGCTTTCCTCTTCCCAGAAAGCAGGCAGCAGTTATCCCAGGACGGGCAGACCCAAGGGAGAGCAGCGGGGGGGCCTCCTTGAGGAATCGAGGGGAGTAACTGGGCCTCTTAGAGGCCGCCAGTCCTACTCACACTGAGCCCGGGAAGCTGAGGTTTGGGAGGGCCCCGTCCAGCCTCTCCTTGCAGCCCTCCCGAGAGGCAGAGCCCATTCATTCCACCTGGGACGGCTCCTCCCGTGAGGAAGCTCAGGTGCTCCCAGCTAGGGAGATGAGAGCCCAAAGGGGGGCTCTGCCGCTGGAAGGGGCCTGGGGGGGGGAGCTGGCTCCCCAGCATCCCAAGCTTATGAAGTCAGTGACAGCCCCCGGTGGTCCCAGGGAGAGCGGCAGCCTGCAGGTGGTAGCAGAGCGAGCCGGCCTCTCTCAAGGGCAGGGGCTCCTGGGGGGCTCCCTCTGTTCAGAACGAAGCCCAGGGCAGTGCAAGAGGAAGCCCGGCCTTGCCCGCTTCCCCTTCTGTTCACATCCAAGTCTCTGATTAGAAAGGCTGTTCCGTGGCAGAGCCTGGGGTCAGGCTGACTCCTGAGTTCAAATCTGGCTTCAGACACTAGCTAGGCACGTCACTGTTTGCCTCAGTTTCCTTATCTGTAAAGTGAGCTGGAGGAGAGAGATGGCAAACCACTCTCCCTTATGTCTGGGGTTCGGGAGGTGTGGGGGAGCACCCCAGAGCACTGATTAGAGTGCCAGGCCCCTGGGGCTGCCAGCCACCAGGCCCTAGCTCAGCAAGCTGCCACCTCGGGTGAATTTCTGGCTGCTAAGGCCGCCTTAATAGCTGGGTGTGCTGTGTACTTAAGGGGATACCACCCATTGTGGGGAGCTTCAGCGGCCCTCTCCATGGCGGCCAGCTGTCAGTTAACCTGGGGCGAAGGAGGGAGGGGAGCGGCGTGTTCTGAAAGCGTCCGGGCTTAGGAAGGATCCCAAGGCACGGAGCCGAGCCGCCCGGCTCGGGGAGGCTCAGGAGACTGACTCACGGCCCTTCCTGCAATGATATTGTTTATACGGGGTTCCGAGCACTCCGGGTCCCACCAGCCCGGCCCATGAAGCAGGGCAGGGCAGGGCCAGGGAGGCTCGCTCGGGGTCACCCGGCTGGTGCCGAGCAGGCCTGGGTCTAGAGCTGGGGGCACCGGAGCCCTGGCTCCTCCAGGAAAACCAAAGCCAAGCAGGAGGAGGCTTTAAAAAGGCACCAGACTAAGTCACCGGAGCATCCCCCAACCCGAGGCGGGGCCTTTGATGGGGCAGGGACCATGGGAGCAGCCTCACCTGCCCGGCACCCAGGGCCAGCTGACTGGAGAGGGGCTAAGCCTCCTTCCAGCACCCCTTATCCCCTTAGCTCCCCCAGTAATCGCAGAAAGTGGAGAGGGTGGGCCGGGATTTGAGTGTCGAGACCAACTGCTTGAGCGCTCAGTGGCTAAGTGACTTGACCAGGGTCACACGGTCCGGCTTACCAGAGACCGGAACAATCCCATTCTCGATTCTTTCCCCCTCTCTCCAGCCACGCGGGGAGGTGCATTTGTGCCTGCCCGCTCCCCAAATCTAGGGAACTTTGTATCTCATGGACAGCAGAAACCCATCCACAGACAGGCTCCGAGGAGCTGCCACGTCCTGGTTTCAAAGAGCACGACCCTGGGCAGGAGAGAAGAGAGCCCGGGAACTGTAGGGCTGGCTAGTCCCAGCAATGCGGCCAGACCTTAGAGAAGCACAAGATGGTCTTCCTGGGAGGGAAGAAAAAGCCCCCAAGACTCCCCCGACGCTCCCCATCAAGGCAGCTCTGCAGAGTGGCTCTGGCGGGCACCAGGGCACCTCCCATGGCCTTGGGTTGGTAGTCATTCCTTCTCCTGCCAATTTTGGCCAACTTCTCCCCTTTTTTATCGACGGCCCCCCGGGTGCTGTAACCATGGCCTTGTGGGGTACTCCTAGCGCTGCCACCAGCACACTGGGACCCCCACCTCCTCTCATCCTGAGCTCTTAGTCTTCCGATCACATAGCCTGATGCCCCCGTCACCTGCTGAAACTGAGATTTGTCCTGCTCAAGCCAGGTCTAGTTTATGGGCCTACAGAAGCCTGACTGTGCCCCCCAAAACTGGGTAGCAAAAGTGGTCTCCAAGCTGAGCTGGCCACACAGATGGACTTACCTGGGGCGGGGGGGGGGAGAGGATTAAGGAGCATTTGTAACAAAGGTACAGAGCGAACGGACAAGAGCAGGGCATTGTATTGGTGCCCACGGACTTGGCTTTTTTCCCTTCAATTTTTGATAATTATTTCAAACCAAGTGATTTGTTTTTGTTTTTGTTTTTGTTTTTTTTTGTATTCCCTCTCTCACAGGGTTGCTGTAAAACAATAAGGGGAGGAAAACAGGTGCCCAAGGTCACGGAGATCTGAAGCCTGGCCCAGCACTCTATCCCCTGCACTGGCCTTCCTAGGGGTCGCTATGAGGCTCTCCTATGGCAACACTGTAGGAATGGGAGCCCCCAGAGCACAGGCATAAAACAAGTTACCTGGTGGTCCTAGTGGACCTCAAGAGCCCCGCTAATGGTGCAAGATTAGAGCAGGACATGAAGCGGTGATCAATCCTGTGATTGAGCCACTAAAATGGTCCGTCCTTTTGCTTCCCTTCCTCTCTTCCCTCTTCCCTCCCTCATCCCATGTGGGACAAAATTCAGGAAAGGACAGGAGGATGGATGGGGAGGGTAGGCGGTGACAAGTGTTCTTTTCAGGGGATGGACTCCATCATGCTTCAGCTACCCCCCTGACCTGGAAGTTCTTTATCGTCCTCCAATAAACTTGTGAAAACACCGGGGCTTCCACATTTGTGTCGTGTTCAGTCGTCCCGAGATTCATGGTCTCTCTCTCTCACTGGTACAGTCAGCCTTGCTCATTCCCACACTGGTCTCCAAAGACTGGGGCTTTTTGTTTCCACAGCCTGACTCCCAAGGGTGAGGAGCAGGTAAGAGGGAGGGCTTGCCCAGCCATTCCTCCCCAGGCATACAGCTCTCCCGGAAAGAGGTGCTCGATGTCTCTCCTCAGGCTGCTGCAAAGTTGCTGTCTTTGCTCAGGGTCTCCAAGGCACCATCTATCCATGTCCTCCTCTGCCACCCCCTTCTCCTTTTGCCTTCAATCTTTCCCAACTTCAGGGTCTGTCCCATTTCGTCATTATGTGGCCAAAGGATTTCAATTTTAGCTTCAGCGTTTGGCGTTCCGGCGGACGGCCCCAATTCATTTCTTTAACCGTCCACTGCTCTGATCTCCTTGCTGTTCAAAAATCTCTCAAAAGGTGTTCTTTTCCAGCACTGTAATTCCAAATCTGGAGCTCTCGGCTCTTCTTATCGTCCAAGTCTCGCAGCCGTACGGCGCTCCTGGAAAAACCGCGGCTCCGACCAGATGGACCTTTGCGGGCGAGGTGGCGTCTGCTTTTCAGTCAGCTGGCCAGCTTTGCCAGAGCTCTCTGTCCAAGGACCAAGAGCCTTCTAATTTCGTGGCTGCAGCCACCCATCTACAGTGATCTTAGGGCCCAGGAAGAGAAAATCTGACCCTGCTTCCGTTGGCAGAAGGGATGGGGTCAGGGGCCGTCCTGTGGCAGCTTTCACTTCTCCCCTTTCCCCCTCAACAAGGGCTTCCCGAATCCCTCCTCCCTCTCCCCCGCCGACACTTCTCCTGGCAGAATGACTTCTGATTTGGGATTCACCCGGGCTGCCTTTTCACACGATGCACACTTGGCACAGGCGGTCCCGATATAAAGCCTCGCCGGACTCTTCTTGCCATCTCGAACCCGCAGCCGTTCCATGCTCAGTTCCAGCCGTTGCTTCCTGACCCCCAGCCAGGTTCCTCCAGGGACAGAGAGATGGCCCGGCGCTGCCGTCTCTGAGCATTCGCCAAGTTGTGTTGTGAGAGGCAGCCAGAGGCTTTCACGCCGTCGGTAAAGGAGAAGGGGACGCTCGGTTGTTGTTTGGCGTTTTCTCCGCAATCCAGAATTGTTGGCCCTCTGGCTTCTGGTTCTGAAAAGCGGCCTGTGGCGCGTCTCGGCCCCCGTGTTGCTGCAGCGCGGCTCGCGGATGCCCAAGCACGACCTTGCTGCGAGGGAGATGCATGCGACTGTTCGGCAAGGAGAGAGAGCTCTCCTTCATCCTTCCCCTTCATCGGGGCTGCTTTGTAAGCGGATCTCTTCCAGTCCCGGGGTCGCCACTGAGCTTTCCCCGTCGGCTGGCTCAGGGAGCCCATGGCTTTAGCGCCGTCATCCTGGAGGGTTTCAAAAGTTCCGCTGCAGCGAGCCCACCGGCGCAAAGCTGCCCGAGGCCCACTTGGTCCTCCAGGCTGCCCGGCTCTGGATCACCACCATGGCTGCCGGCGATGGATCAGGAGCTTCCTTCTGTAATTCTTCTGCCCGTCCTCGCTGCCTCTCGGTCTCGTCGGCTTCCGTCAGGTCCCCACCATTTTGGTCTTTTTTGTGCCCATTTTTTTTTTTTGTAAATTTTTTTTTTAAATTTTATTTTATTTGCATAACATATGTGTGGGTAATTCTTCAACAATAACCCTTACATAGCTTTCCGTTACAAATTTTTCCCCCCAACTCCCCACCCCTCCCCTAGATGGCAGGATATCCTTTTGTGCCCATTTTTGCATGAAACGTTCCCTCGATCTCTCAAATGGCCTGGAACCCAATGCCCACCAGGGAGAGGTACAAGGAAGCAGTCTTGGATATGTGTGTGAGAGTGTGAGTGTGTGTGTGTGTGTCGGTGTGTGTGTCTCTCTGCGTGTGTGTGAATGTGAGTGTGAGTTTGTGTGTGTGTGTCTGTGTGTGTCTCTCTGCATGTGTGTGTGTCTGTGTCTCTCTGCATGTGTGTGTGTGAGTTTGTGTGTGTGTGTGTGTGTTTCTGTGTGTGCCTCTGTCTGTGTGTGTGTGTCTGTGTGTGAGTCTCTGTGTGTGTGTGTGTGTGTGTGTGAGTCTGTGTGTGTGTCTGTGTGTGAGTCTGTGTGTGTGTCTGCGTGTGTGAGTCTGTGTGTGTGTGTGTCTGTGTGTGTGTGTGAGAGAGAGAGAGAGTCTCTGCATGTGTGTGTGAGTGGGTGCAAGATTTAAAGGAGGAAGCTCAGGTGAGTGGGGCAGGTCTAGGGCTCCCAAGAGGCTGGCAGCCTCCCAGACCGCCCAGCCCGGATGGGCCCCATCCTGTGATTAACATCCCTCTGAGAGGACAGGACCCAAAGGTCAGGAATACCTGGTTTCTTAGAGACCCAAAGGGGCTCCTTGCGGGGGCTGGCAGCACCAGAGCCCTGGGGTCATTTCTCTGTTCTCCTGCCAACCCACCACAGCACACAGGGAACCACGAGGCCCCCAGAAGGCTGCTGCCATGACTCCATTTTGAGAGGCTCCCAACATGTGAGTGGGGGACCCCCTTCCCCAAGTTGCATCCCAGGGGCTGCTAGGGGAGAACACTTTTCCACGGCGGACCGGCCACACCCCAGAGATACGTTTATCCCTCGGGTTCACGCCTCGACTGCCCAAATGCTCCTGAGAAAGAGGCCTTCTCCTAGTGGGACGGCTTCCTGGCTGGAAGACTTTCCCATGGGTGGCCGCGTATCCACGGGACAGTGTGCTGCAGTCTGGAATCGGGAAGACTCATCTTCCTGAGTTCAAATTGGCCTCAGACCCTCCCTAGCCAGCCACTTCACCCTGTCTGCCTCGGTTTCCTCCTTTGTAAAATGAGCTGGAGAAGAAAATGGCAGACCATTGTCTGCCAAGGCAACCCCCAGGGGGATCACAAACAGCAGGACACGACTGACAAACTGCCCAACAACATAAATGCCAGTCAGAATGAGGGTCCTCACAGAAGCAGCAGCCGAGACCCAGCCTCATCTAGTGGCAGGAGCAGGATTTGAATCCGGCTCTCTCGCTCTTGCAGCAGGCCTCTTCCTATCGTCTGGAATATTTCACAGACGGGAGTTCTGGGGCCGGGCCAGAACCAGCGCCTGCCTTGTCTTGGGATTAAAAATCTTACACGAGCGAAAGCTGAGAAGGATCTCCACGTGTAACCATGAAGCCGTTAACCACGGCTGGTCCCTCAAGGACTCCGGGGCCTCCTCTTTTCACTGTATCGGTCGGAGGGATGGCGGACGAGCTTCCGCCGGGAGGCTCCGGCCCACGTTGGGCGCGACCGTCCCAGGAGGCGCGCCTGGCAAGCTCCCATGAGCAATGTGGGCGGGTGCGCGCAGGCCCTCCCCGTGGAGCCTGGCACATCCAGCGCCGTGCTCCGACGTGGCGGCTCATGTCCCTCTTGGTGAGTTTCCTCCACATCGGAGCGACGAACTGATTCCATCACGACCTGCTGCCGCGCTGGGCTGGTGGAGACGAGACAGGCGATGGCGAGCAGAGCCCCTGCTGGCCTTGGTTGGCAAGCAGATGAGGATTCACTGAATAGGGCAGCCTGGACCTGAACATCCTAGTTCCTCCAGGTGCCATCTCCCCCAGAAGAGGAGGCCGATTCCTGGGTGTGAGAACTCGTTCCCTCCCTTGGCTGAACAAGGAAATGAGGGTCTCCAGGGGAGGAGAGCCTCTTGCTTTAGGGCCCGGCAGTCCCTTCCTGGCAGGGCTCTCACTCCCTTTTCTGAAGACAAGAGCAGGCACCTGGATCCATATCCAACAGGTGAGCTGGGAGGGGGGAGGGAGCACGTGCTGATGACCAAGGCAGAAGAGAGAACTAGCACCAGGAGCACCAGGAGCACCAGGAGCACCAGGAACACAAGGCGTACCAGAAGCACCAGGAGCACGAGGAGCACAAGGCGTACCAGAAGCACGAGGAGCACAAGGCGTACCAGAAGCACCAGGAGCACCAGGAACACAAGACTGAACTGAGGATGAAACTTCACAAGTGCGGGGAGGGGACCCAGGCAGGGAAGATGCAGATAAAGGGCCGGTGGTCTGGGTGGAGAACAAGCTCCCTGGGAAGTGGGTGCGGCGGGGCGGGGGCCACAGTGTGAGGAGGGCTGCTTAGAATGGGCAGACCCCACAATTGTCAGCTAGCACTGACTTCCTGTCCAGGTTGGCTAGGTGCTTGCAAAGATCCCACCAGGGCCCGTAGCATCCCCGCTGCTACAAATGAGGGAACTTGCCCAGGGTCACAGCCAGTAAGGGTTTGAGGCTGGATTTGAACTCGGGTTACAGTGCCCACAGGTTGGCAGAGGTCACCGAGGAGGCCCTGAGCAGTGCTGCTGAGCCCAAGCACAGAGCATTGAGGGACACACAACCCCCAACTCAGGTTTGATCCCTCCAAGTTGCACCGATAACCTGGTGGTGAAAGGGGGCAGCCCTGCCCAAGGGGATGGAGCTCCATCTCTGTCCATCTCTGAGACCTCCAGCAGGGCCGCTCCAGCTCAAAGACCTCTGGCCGGGCACTCAACTGAGGACCAGAGTCTGAACATCATCTCCCTCCCCACCTGGACACACACACACACACACAAGTGCCTCAGTCAGGGAAGACAGGGGATGGCCAGTCATCTTTATTTTTGTGCAATTCTTGGTTTAAATTAATGAATTAAAAAAACAAACAAACACAACCATCCAAAAGGCACTTCGGAAACCAGGGTTACAAAGAGCTGCCCCCTTTCCCTCCCCGAGCTGACCTCCTATCCTGCCCCCTAAGTGGAGCCCTGTGGCCTTGAGCCAGCCCAGAGGGAGCAGGCAGCAAGGCTTCACCCAGCTGTTCCAGGGATGGAGGGCACGGAGGCGAGTACCTGCCTCCGCTGGCCCAGGCTTCAGGCCACAGGGAGCCCGTGTGCTCCTGCTCCTCCCGGACCTGGACGCCGCTCCAAGGCGGGCACGGTGACCACCCCCAATCCAAGCCACCCAAAGCCAGACAATGCAGAGGGGCTGCCACTGGCCAAGGCTCAGGAGAAGGCCCAGCCGGCCGCCTTCCTCGTACTTGGAGCCCACGCGGTAGGAAATGCGCTGGAAGGCCGAGGACAGGCCAGGCTCAGAGGGTGGCCAGGCTTCCAGGCGCAGGCCAGAAATGGCTCAGCATCATGGAGAACACTCCGGGCCCTTCTCTGGGGTCCCATGGTCCCAGTGGTGGAAGGAGGGAGCACCCAGGTCTGGGGGCCTGAGAGAAAGCTCCCAGACCCCCCAGCCCATTCCCATCTCCTGTCTGTGGCCAGCTGGCCCTGCTCCTTCCAGCCCTATCTGTGGGGCAGGAAATGGGCAGCCCTCAGAGGATTGAGGGCAGGTGGCATCTGGAGCCGCAGGCTCCCGGGCCCAGCAGGGACTTGACAAACTCGTGCAATGCCCCCGACAAGCTGGCAGAGCCCGGGGGACAACAGGAAGGGGAAGGATTCAAACCAAGAACTCTGGCTTATTTAAAGTGTCTCAGGCCAATGCCCACAGCTTTCACTTCAAATGCAGCTGGACAGAGCACAGGAAGCTTTCCCGGGAGCCTCGGCTGAGGGTTCAAGGGAGGGCGATTTTCATCCGAGCGATCCCTCCTGGACCACAGCTTTCACACCCAGAGGAACCAAAATACTGCCTCGGTTTTACTCTCGGTCACTCGGCGGTGCCTTGGAGAGTTGGTCAGCTTCGCTTTGGCCAAGTCACTGACCACAGGGCGTGACCTGTCCTCCCCTTCATTAAGAGCCAGCAGGACGCTGCCTGTTACGAACTAAGATGGGAAAGGCTCGATTTCTAACCCAGCCCCGCACTCTCTCTCCATTTTTATTGACAAAAATCTCCAGGTTTTGAGGATTTCAATAAAGGGGAGCCCTGACTAGTGGGGGGACCAGTCATCTGGGGATGGGGGATGCCGGGAGCTCCTAGGTTGGGGGAACCTCTTACATATCCTATCACCTGTTACATGCCTTCCCCCAAGAACCCTAATACCCTATGGGGGCAGGGAAGCTAGCCCAGGCGTCTCCTGGATTCCTGGAGAAAGAAGCATCAGCGTTGACCCTGCCCCAAGCACTGGGACCCAAAGGCCAGGACCTGAAAAGCACAAGATCCAGACAGAGCTGGGGGGGGGGGGGGGGCTCTCCCTTTCTTGGGCTCCTCTTCCTCCAACACCAGCCAGTGAAAGGACGGTCTCAGAAGCCAGACTGGGACTTGGGGCTCTTCCCCCGATGGTGGCTGAACAAGATCTTGGCCACTGGGAGGGTCCCCTCAGGATGCAAGGGGAGTGGTCTACCTTCCCATGATCACCCAGTGCGATTTTACTCAGGTGCCTTTCTGCAAACACTGGGGAAAGGGACATTCAGAGAAGACCCAGACAGGCACATGGGAGAGGGGCAGACTCGGAAAAAAGCCAGGTCTGTGGGACTTCAAGACGGGCCAGTGAGGATGCACTGTGGGCAAGAGGTGTGGACGGGACATTTGCGCCACACTAGGGCAGGGGAATGAGGCAACTTCTGCTGGGTCCCGGACCAGGTATCCCGGCTGAACTCCTCCAGAGTTGGCCACAGGGTCTGTGCTAGGAATGGAGCTGCCCCGGGCTGTGAGGCCCCCCAATTTTTTGATTCATGGAGAAGAGACAAGCTCAGGGTCTGATGGGGCCAGGGAAGTACCAGTGGCAGCTCCTCTGTCCTCAGAGGGGCTCTTCTGTTTAAGGCAGGTTGGATTGGAATAGAAGAAGCCCCCTTCTTTCCCCAGACCTGCTGCTTCCAGGAAGCCACAGGGAGCCTGGGTGCCAACCTCCCTCTGTGACAGACACCGAGAGGATGGAAGGGTCTGAGGCAAAAGCACACTCTTTTTACTCAGGCTGTCTCCCAGCTGCCCACAAATGGGGGGCATTTAGTTACGAATCCTTCATATCTCTATCTCCATCCACCCACCCACCCACCTATCCATTCATCTACCCATTCATACTGCCATCCGTTCCATCCATCTATCCATCCAACTATCCATCTACAATCCGTCCATCCATCTATCTACAATCCATCCAACCATCCATCTACAATCCATCCATCCATCCATCCATCTACAATCCATCCAACCATCCATCTACAATCCATCCATCCATCCAGCTACAATCCATCCAACCATCCATCTACAATCCATCCATCCATCCAGCTACAATCCATCCATCCATCCATCTACTTACAATCCATCCATCCATCTACAATCCATCCATCCACCTATCTACGATCCATCCATCCATCCATCCATCCATCTATCTACAATCCATCCATCCATCCATCCATTCACAATCCAACAATCCATCCAGATACCTACAATCCATCCATCTATCCATCCACCCACCCACCCATCTACCCCTGTACCACCAGTCTGGCCCATTCCACAGCTGCTGCCTGTGATCCCTACAGAAGGCGACATGACCGTTTAAGAAAGATTCTTGGCAGGGTCCTAAGGTCTGAAGTGTCCTCCTGTCTGCACCGCCCTGACTAGGGCCCCCATCTTGCCTCCCTCTGCTCAGGAGGACTCCATCTTTTACCGGTTTCCCGATTTCTCTTGGGGGCCTTCTTTTTTGTCGGCTTCACTCGCTTGCTTGGCTGGCGCCTCGGGCAAGGTCGGCTGATATCTGTAGGAATAACCGTAGGGCCGCAGGTGATGCACGAGGTACTCCAGCTGGTACATAGTGGTAGAATCGACATAGTGGAAGGAAACCGCGAGGTCTGAACAGCAACCTGGGCCCTGGAGCGGAAGAGAGAGGAGAAGTGAGGTGGGATGCTCAGAACCCAGCCGTGGCCGCCCGCTACTGCATCCCTGGGACAGGGATGAAGGCCCATCAGAGAGAAAACCCGAAATTCTGCGTCGCCGGTGGAGCGGTGAAGTGATCCAACCGTTCTGGACGGCAATTTGGAAGTGTCCAAAGGGCAATCAAACCGTGCTCCCCTTTGATAGCACGGCCAGCTTTGTAGCCCAAAGAGAGTAAAGAAAAGGGAGAAGGACTCGTGTGCACAGAAATATTAAGAGCAGCTCTTTTGGGGATGGCCAAGAACTGTAAATGGAGACGAATCCCACTGGGGAATAGCTGAGCGAATTCTGGTACGTGACCGTGAGGGACCATTATTGTGCTCCAAGAAATGACATCTTCAGAACCTGAGGAGACTCGGGAATTGATGCCGAGTGAAGTGAGCGGAACCAGAACACTGAGCAAAGTATCAGCAACACGTGTGATGCTCGACTGGGACCGACTTAGCTCTCCTCAGCACCACGGTGACCCGAGGCAGTTCCAAAGGACTCCGGATACAGCGCACTAGCCACCTTCCGAGAAAGAAATTTTCTTTGAATACAGACGGAAGCCGGTGATTTCCCTCCTCTTCCTTCTTTTTAATCCAGCCCAGATTTATTGGAGGCTTTGCAGCTTATAACACTGGTCAAAAGGGCTGACAGAGAAAGATGTCCCCCATTTCATCCCTGGGGAGCTAACCCCCCACAAGTCCACTAGCCTCTATACCCCTTGGTTCAATCAGCACCAAGTACATTTCTCCAAGGAGGAGGGAAGGGTTCATGGAAGGACAAGCACTGTTTACTGGCTTGAGTTTCAGGGAGAAGGTCAAGAGGCTCCATTCCTCCTTTCTGTTTAACTCCTGACCCCGGGGACGTCGGGGGAAGGTCCACTTCCTCCATCACTTATTAACCAGAACCACTGCAGGGGAGCTGCAGCAGCTCTTGGCAGCTGTTTCGTTAAGCTGACAAAACGAACCCCCAGCCAAGAGTTGGGTCTTAAAGACAATCACAGAAATTGGGTTAAGATCCTATCAAGCCGCCTGCGCCACGGCGGCGGTCTCTAGTCGGTCTCCATCTCCTCTGACGCAGAGGTCTGGCCAAATGGAAAGAGGGGTCCCAGAAGCCACAAGAAGGGGGGCTTGTGAGCGATGTATTTGATCATCTTATCCAGGGACTCGGGCCTTGCTGATGTGTTCCTGACATTACTGGGGAGGTCCTGGAAGGACTGGGCACCCGAACAACCCTGCCGTGAGGCCCCTGGACGTGGCCAGGAAGGCCTCAGATATTGTTCCCAGGTTCTAGGCAGTTCCATGAAGCCCCTGGGTGACATTCTGGCACATGGGGAGGGGACAAGACTCGACCTGCTCAACTCGAGCGGCCGTGAGGGTCCTTATTTCCTTCTGGCTCCAGTTTAGCCACTGTGGGTAGAGTTTATCTTGGCCATCAAGCCGGAGAGAGCTGGAGGAAGAGCCCTTGGGTGTTCTGCTTCCCTTTGCCCAGAGCATACTGGGAGGCCTGTTGGTGGAACTTGGAGGACGGAGAGCCCGGGCAAACCCAAGAACCTGCCGGGCAGAGGCCCGCCTGGGAGGTAGCAGCCGAACCCAGGTCATCTTCTGTCCTAGGTCATCTTCCCATTCTTCTGATTTCCTAACCCAGAGGACCACCCGTCCCCCTCTGGAGTTCCTAACTGTGTTGGGGCACACATGAGGAGGCTGAGAGTGACCAGTAGTGCCAACACTAGTCACCATCAACCTCATCACGTGTACTCCACTCTGGACGGCTCCGTGGTTCACCCCACAGCATCCTCGGCACCAGGCCCCAGGGAAGGCTCCTCGGTCCAGGCTACAACCTGCTCAGGCGGCCGTTACGAGCAACCGGGCCGGCTGCGGCTCAGACAGCGGCTGGGGAGGGTCTTTGCCCCTTCTTCAGCCTGCCCCATGCAGGCGTGACATCAGGGTGGGCGCCCAGGAGACCACGTGGAGCTGGCACGGACACGCTGACCAGCCCGTTGGCTCCCCAGGGGTTGGGCTGCCGCTCCCCTCCAGATCTATGGCCCAGCTGGGACTGCTGCCGCCCTCTGCCCCCAGGGAAATGTTCAGGAAGCAGCAAAGAGAAAGGGGCAGAATTCTGCCTCGATTTCTTTCTTTGCACAAAATGACCAATATGAAATTGTTTCCTGTAATTATCCAAGTGCAGCCTCTGTCTGATTGCTTACAGCCTTAAGAGGGAGACAGGGAAAGGATTTGGAGCTCAAAACATAAAAGGACAAAAATAAAAATAAAATAAAAACCCCACTGTTATATAATTAAGGGGAAATATATATTAAACCTACTTTTAACATATAAAAATCAGAATTGAAAAAAAGAGACCCCAGGAGGGCTGGAGACTGGCAGGGTCTACCACGGCCAATTTTCTTCTGGGTTTTGGGGGGCTCCTGTTGTACCCTAATACTTCAAAGCTGAAGTACCCAGGATTCCACCAATGCCAAATCGGTTTGACCTGAAAAGCGTCGGCTCAGGCACAAACGGAACCCCCGACACGTAGGTAACCCGTGTGTTGTAAGTCACCGCCTTGGAGCCTCACCACAACGGGGGAGATGGGTGCTATTATCAGGCCCATTTCTGAGAGGAAGAAGCTGAGGCA
The DNA here is from genome assembly GCA_023553655.1 of Myrmecobius fasciatus. Lineage (NCBI taxonomy): Eukaryota > Metazoa > Chordata > Mammalia > Dasyuromorphia > Myrmecobiidae > Myrmecobius > Myrmecobius fasciatus. Next base: position 15,065 of record JAJPUD010016826.1, read on the forward strand.
GATGGAGGCTGGGGAGCTTGCCTGGGACCACACAGCTTGCAAGGATCAGAGGCTGATCCCGGGTTTTCCCACTTGTGGGTCCTGTGTTCTGTCTGCTATCATCCAGCTGCTTCTGGGTCATGGGTAACACTCGCTCCCAAGCCCCCCTGGATGACGGGTGGATGGGCACTCTCCCAGGACACAAGAGATTGTGCCTAAAATGCTCACGTTTTCTTCTTTAAAAGCTTTTCTACGCATGTCACTAGGGAGGGAGGAGAGAATAAAGCACATTACATTTCCAAAGATCAGCGAGGACCCTTCCCCAAGATAACGCCTCTGGCCACTACAGGACCCTGCCTGCTTTCCCTCCCGACCCTAATTTCCCTGGTGTCCCTCGGAAACGCTTCCCGCCTGGAGGCCTGATGCCAGGGCCTAGCCTCTCCTCAGGTGTCAGGAGGCAGTACCCCTTCCCAAAGGGGGCCCAGACCCTCCAGCTGGCAGCTCGCCCAACTCTCCATCCCCTCCCCCTACCTTTTCTGGAGCCCTGGGCGTGAAACCTCCTTCCTGCAGTCCTGGGCATTTGGGTTTTTCACGGGGGGAAGCCTCACACCCCCAGTCTGTTTCCACTGACCGATTGCTCCATACCACAGAGTGGGAAGGGAGTATCCCCTGGGCTGCTGACTTGTTTCCCTAACTCTGGGTCACCTCCAGCCTCCAGGCCCTTGCACGCTAAACTCTCAGAACCCTGACCTTCCTCCCAGGCTTCTTGAGAACCATTTCCCCTCCAGGTCTCCATGGCAGGGGCTTCCGCCTAGGGAAGATCCCAGGACATTCACAGAGGACGTTGGGCCGAGTCTTCGGCGGGCAGAGCCTGGCTCTCCCAGGAGCAGGAACAGCCAAGGGCAGCCTTACCCCAAGGTGTGACTGTGACTGAATCCGGCCTGCCGGGGGGCAGCTGCCCCTTCCTCCAAGCGCCCGCAGAGGGGAGGACGTTTCTGAGACGGATGCTGGGCAGAAAAGCCTTCCCCGAGCCAGGCTGGTGGGGCTGCCGGCCCCTCCCTGTGCCCCGCCTGACCAGCAGGGGAGCCCAGAAAATGCAGCCCCAGACTGACCCGCTTCTGGGCGAAGACACTCACCTTCACCACAAGCATTTCAGACAGACAGAGCCAGGGGCTCGGGGTTCAGGAGCTGACTCTGTGGGTGACCCCCTGAGGTCTCTGCCCCGAGATGAGGCTCTCTAGAGCCCAGGCCCCAGGCCCAACAAGCCCCTCTCCTCAGAGTGTCCGTTGACCCCCTCCCTCACCCCGGCTCCCTCCCTCCCTCCCAGCCCCCTGGGCGGCCCCCTCACCTCGACGGGCGGATAGTAGTTGTAGTTCCAGTACCAGAAGGTCTTGGGCAGGTAGCCCTTGATGAGGTGATGCTCTGGCACAAAGGGGTGGAAGGTCTCCTTGCCGCTGGGGTCCCGGGAGTCTCCGGCCTCCACGCCGATGGTCTCCATGCACTTGCCGAGCGCCAGGTCCTCCACGGAGGAGCTGTGGGAGCACCTGTTGGTCCTGAAGGCCTCCACGAACCTCCGGAGCGCCTCCCTGCTGAGCACGTAGCCGGCGCCCCCGCTCATGTAGCCCTGCTTGACGTAGGGCTTGAAGCGCCGCCCGAAGTAGAGGGGCTTGGCGGGGTCGTGGCGGGCCAGCAGCCAGCGCAGGTTGTCCAGGACCACGTAGGTGTCGTCGTCGGCCTTCATGAACCAGTCGGCCTCGTCCGGGTGGTGCTCGTACACGTACTGGAAGGCCCGGATGGTCTTCCAGTAGAGCTGGTCGCGGCCCTCGCGGGCGTCCAGCCCCACCGTGGGGAAGTCCTTGTTCTCCTCGGAGCTCATGAACAGCAGCCGGTTGCAGCGCCGGCCCCACGTGGCCTTAACGTGCCGGGCCTTCTTCTCCAGGTTCTGAGGTCCCGTCATGACCCAGCAGAGGACCCGGACCCTGCGGTACAGCTCCTCGGCCACGTGTTTGTCCTCATCTGCCGAGCAAAGACGGCATGGGTCACGGCACTGCCGCGATTCGGACCCGGAGGGCCCGGCCCCGACTGGACTGGGGAGGGGGGGTCCTCTCCAGGTTATTCTCACCCCAAGATGATGTCATCATGTGGGCAGCCTTCCCTGTCCCACACAGGACATCAGGGCACAGGGGTACCAGACACCAGGGAAGGGGGCTCCCACATTCCCGGGCCTCAAGGAAGGAAGCGGGCCACAGAGAACTGCAGGGCTGCCACTGGCAAAGCCCCAAATTCCCTCTGGAACCACCACTGGCCTTCCTGAAGCAGCCCCAGCTTCCTCGGCCTCTCCCCGGGGCTGACCCCCAGCTTCCTCAGCCTCTCCCCGGGGCTGACCCCCAGCTTCCTCGGCCTCTCCCCAGGGCTGACCCCCAGCTTCCACGGCCTCTCCCCGGGGCTGACCGTCAGCTTCCTCGGCCTCTCCACAGGACTTTCTGGAGGGTTCAGACCCACCCAGGCCACACAGCTGGACTCTGATAACTTATTTCATAAATGAGAACAGCCGATCCATCCCTCTGCCATCCAGCCGCCAACTCAGGTGGTGAGTTAGTGCTTACTGATCCTGAGGAATCGGGCCAGTGCTTTGGTCCAGACTGGAACATGGGGCAAACCTGGCCCTCGCAAGGCCCTTTCTTTCCCATTTTCTAACCAGGTACTATTTGAACAAAGCAGGCCTCTTTTCCCTGGGGCTGAAAGGGGGGATACAGTAGTCTCCCCATCCCCCCCCAACAAAGAGCCCTAGGTTTAATGTAGCTTGAGACCCCAAGCTTGTCACCTGGGAGAGGCCTGGCCTGGGAACTGGGAAGAGCTCTCCCAGGGAGAAAGGGAAAAGGAGAGCAAGAGGCAGAATGGCTGGCACAAACATGAAAAGAGGCAAGAAAGAGCTTTTACAGGGGAGGGGAATAGGAGGAGAAGAAGGGGAGCAAGTGAAGCTCACTCTTATCAGAAATGGCTCTGAGGAAGCACCGTACCCACCTAGGCCTGCAGCAAAGTAAGAGGGGAAGGGGGTATGAGGAGAGTGATATAGGGGAAGGTATACTGGGAAAGAGAGAAGAGAACAAATGGGGATGGGAGGGGGATACAGTTAGCAATAGTCACTATGGAAAGAATTCTAAAGCAAATTTCTCTGATGGAGATCTTAGCTGTCTAAGTCAGATTTACAAAAATAATAATAATAATAAAATAAGGGCCATTTCCCAGCTGATAAATGACCAAAGGACCTAACAATATTGCTCCTAGGAATATTCAAAAGAGATTTTTTAAAAAGGAAAAGATCCTAAATGCACAAAAATATCGACAGCAGCCCTTTTCTCAGGACAAAGACTTAGAGATTGAGGCAATGCCCTCAACTGGGGGACGGCTGAATGAACTGTGGGATGGCTGAATGAACTGTGGGATGTTGATGTTGTGTGGGAAAGGATGAGCAGGATGCCCTCAGAACAGCCTGGGAAGTGCTCCTGGAGCTCAGGCAAGAGAAACCTAGATACAAAGTAACATTTACTCTCCTCAGAAGTGACTGAGGCAAATGTCCTGGATACAAAGTAACATTTACTCTCCTCAGAAGTGACTGAGGCAAATGTCCTGGATACAAAGTAACATTTACTCTCCTCAGAAGAGACTGAGGCAAATGTCCTGGATATAAAGTAACATTTACTCTTCTCAGAACTCACTGAGGCAAACTCCCTGGAAACAAAGTAACAGCCATGTTCTGCACAGGCCTTGCAGGACCCTTCCACCCCCAGGAGGAGCTGACCCTGGCTGAATACAGACTGAAGCACTCTGTTCTACTGAAGGATTTTTTTTTTTGGGGGGAGCTGTGTTTTCCTTTGCCACATGACTTTTATGGAAATATTTTACATAACTTCACATGTGCCTTCTCAATGGGGGGGAACACGGGGAAGATGGGGAAAGAGTCTGGAACTCAAAGTTGGGGGGTGGGGCTCTTCAAGGCTGAGCCTCAACGGAGACCAGCTGTCTAGATTCTGCCTGAGTGAGTACACTGGGGGCAGAGGCAATAGGAGCAGCAGCGGGGCTAGGAGGAAGAGGAGGAGAGACTGGGCAAGGCAGGAAGCTGCAGGGTTCAGAGGGGCCATGAAGACAGGAAGGCTTCCATCTTCTGCAGAAATGGCGTGTCTTCCCCACCTCCCCCGCCTTCCGAGCCCGGCCTCCAAGGCCGCCTGCCCAGGAGTCAGGTGCACATCCTCACCTCTGTGTTGGCTGATGTCAGCCCCAAAGTCCATCTGGCCTTCAAGGTGCCCGTGGGCAGAGTCCTCCGAGTGCCGGGCGTGTGGGTCATTATGGAGAATGTGCGGCTGGATCTCAGCCGGCTTCTCCAGCAGGATGTGCAGGAGCTGGTAGCAAAGGAAGAAGCCCACGGCGGAGCCACACAGGAAAGTGAACAGGTTGGGCAGTGACTTGGAGGCCATTTCCTGGGGGCGCCCCTCTGCAGGGACAGGGGGCTCATCACCTGCATGGGACAGAAATGGACACTCAAATGGGCAAATGTTGGCATCCTTGCCCCAAACACCACTGCTCAGGGAGGGTATGATCCACAGATTGGCTGGGCACAGGAATGGGCCCCAAGGGCTGAGGAGAAGGGTACACAGGGCTCCTGAACTCCTGGGGCTGAGGAGGGTGCACAAGGGCTCCCCAGAACCCTGGGGCTGAAGAAGGTATACACGGCTCCCCTTAGTCAGGGGGCCACAACCTTTTTTGGCACGCCAGACAAGTGACCTCAGCCATGAGGTTCTGCACCTGCAGCCAGGAAGGAAGCCCGGCCTGCTGTGGGTTTACAAAGCTCAGGTGGATAGGAACTCTACTCCATCTCAGCTTGCTAATGGACAAGAGGCACAGCCACTTCCAAAGGAACTGAACCAATAAAAAGGCTGATGAAGTACCAAGAACCGAGCCCAGAGACAACATGATGGCCAGTGTATGAGAGAGGGACCACGTGGTGGCTAGCATTGGACACACCTCAAAAGGGTGGTGAGGAAAGGAAGCTGACCAGGCCGGCTCACGCAGGGGGTTGGCTGAGCACCGGGGGCTCCTGCACTCTGCAAACCATCCCAGCAGGGAAGTGAACATTGGGCCGGCCTGGCCATGAGCCCTGGACATGGGAGACCATCCAAAGGTGAGGCAGTGAAATCTGGTTAGGGAGCACTTGGATTTCTGGGAACCCTCCCCCTTCTCATGTCCATGATGAAGCTGCTGAGCGGTCATTCATGGAGTGTGCCACCAAAGAAAGGAAGAGGGAAGGGTTTGTCTGACCCCCATCTCAACTTTGCCCACAAACGTGTGGGGTTGGGGCTTTTTTTCAGAAAAAATAGTCATTTTGCTGATACTGACCCACTTGGGAAAAAGCGTCCCTCCTCCCTCCCCGCCAAAAACAAACAGGCGCGTGCACACACACACACAACCTGCAGCAAAGAGGTCCCAGAAACTCCCTTCTCTTTCTCTGGCCTGCTCTCTGAGCACTCAGGGGAAGGGGCACTAGGGACCACAAAGCTGAGGCCCATCAATGGAGAAACTGGCCAGCCCCCCAGCCAGTCCAAAAGCTTGCCAGCCCCGGCAGGACACCAGGCAGGACTCAAGAAGAAAATGAGGTACCCCCTCCAAATACCCTCAGAAAGAGCTCCCTTTACCAGGTGTGGCCAGGGAACAACACTGGGCAGGCTCTTTCTGGGAAGATCCTTCACTGGAAGATTTTCAGTCCATGTGGGAGGTAAGCCAGCAGACAATGCAGCTACTGGACTGAAGGGTCAGGATGTCCGGCTCAAATCGCCCCGCGTGGGCAATGACCCTGGGAAGCTCCAACCTATAAAGGGGCCCTGCAGAGTGCCAAGCTGCCTGCCTCCCCAGGCGTTCAGCAAGGAAAGCCTCCGTGGCTCTTCTGGGCACTGTTCTTGCTTGCCTTCCCGTGCAGGCTAAATTATCATGTCAAAATGCCACATAAATACCTCTTCGGACTGTTACTATTCAGATTTCTACAATTCTTTGGTTTTTAAGTTTTGAGCTCCAAATTTCTCCCTTTCTTCCTCCCTTGAGACAGTAAGCAATTCTGCATAGGCGTCCAAGTGCAATCATGGGAAATGCTTTCACATTCATGGTTATGTGCAAGATTGCTAGGGAGGGAGGAAGGGGAGAAGAAGGGAGCTTCAGTCTGTAATCAGACAAGCCAGCCCCTTCTCTGGGGGACAATAAGCTTCGTTAGGAGTCCTTTGGCCTAATATAGTGTGAGAAGAGCTGGGTCCTTTACGGCTGATCGTCTGCACAGTGTCACTGTCCCTGAGTAGAACTTTCTCCTGGTTCTGCTACTTCACCCTGCATCAGTTCATGTTGGTCTTCCCAGCTGCCTTTCTTGCAAAGGGATCCAACCTCGAGGGACTGAGGTCACTTCAGGCACTGACTCCTGCTTTGATACCTGTAGCCCCCTAGGCCCGTGCTGGGTCCACTCAGACCTGCCATCTCTTCCCTGGCCAGAAGCCCAGCAGTGGCTTAGCTGGACGGGGACACACACACACACACACACACACACACCACACACACACACACACACACACACACACACACACACACACACACACCAGGTCCTGGTTAATCTAATCCAAGTTAGGGTGTGGAATAAAACTAAAATGGTCCTTGGCTTGTTCTTGTGGCCATTCTCACCTCCACAGGCAGAGGCAGCTAATGGAACAGGAGACAGAGCACGGATCGGAGGGAGGCCTAGATATTTAACAGCCATTTAATTTCTCTCTGCCTTAGTTTCCTCAGCTGGCAGATGAGGCTAATAACAGCATCTCTTTCCCAGAGTTGTCATGGGGACTGCTATTTGTACCATGTCAGCACAGCACCTGGCACACAACAGGAGCTCTATAAATGCCCAGAGGCAACGCTTTCCTTCCTCTCCAAGCACTCGGCAGAACTTCACCCGGGTGCTCCCCTGACCCACCAGAAGCTCCCCATGGCAGACAGTCCATCAGCCATGGTTCCTACCCGGCAGAAAAGTCCCAGGGGACTCTGGTCACCAGGACAAGGTCACCCTGCCCCCCAGCACTCTCAGAGGCTCTGGTCCCATCACAGGCTCAACTCCCCTGTGCACACCTCCCTCAGATGACCCCAGTTTCATTGACTTTTCCATATTGATCCCCATCACCTCCACAAATGCTCATGGACATCTTCCTTCATTCTCCTCCCCACCCCCACCCTTGCAGGACAGGAATTGGCTGGCTTCGGTGCAGGCTAATTCACTTTGTGTAGCAGAGGGCATTCGATGACATCTGCCTTGGAGACTGCACCCCACCCCCATACCACCCAGGTGTCCAGACAGAATTTGAACCCAGGACCTTTCCCTCCAGAGCCAGGTTCTGCTAGGCCTACCCCTTGGGCCTGACTTGCCCTGAGGAGGCTGTGGGCCTTTCCCAGGGCTGGCAGGATCAACTGGGATCTAGGACACTAGGCCTTGAAGGCCTTACACATGGTTTAGATGGACCAAGTGGTGGGCCTGTGCCATCAGGGGTGCCCTGCTTAGTCCTGTGGGTGGCGGCAGTAAATTTAGACCGAGCCTGATGGACTGTGACCTGGCCGGCAGGACCCCAAGGGGCCAAAGACATGAGGACCAGAAAGTCCTACCCTTTGGGGCCTTGAAGTCATGCCCAATGTCCTTGGGCCCCGTGGCTTCTGGCATAACTGGGCCCTGACAGACCCAAATCACAGCTTCAAAGCCAGGCACTCTATGGATTTACGTGGGGACAAAATCCCCTGATGGCGGCTCTCTGACCCAGGCCAAAGCCACCCACGATGATGACACGGAGGCAGAGGGAACGGGCTCCAGGGCAGCCCCAGCAAAAGAGGCTCCATGGTGAAATGGAAGCCCAAGACACGAGCTCCCTAAAAGCCTGGGCTGCATGGCCAGGGGGACGCCCTCCACGTGCCCATAAATGACCAGAGGAAGCAAAGGTACTTCCCTGCCATACAGGATTCCTCCAGCTCCTTATCTGTAAAATGGGTGGAGAAAGGGGTTGGATTACAGGATGTCTGAGGCCAATTCCTGGTCATGGAGCCCAGCCAAGAGGAAAGGGAATCCATGCCAGGGATAACGACCTGTCCTGGGGCCATGAAGCTCCACAGGGACTCAACAGCCTCCCCACACCCGATGCCCCTTCACAGCTGGCAGGGTACAGTCAGGAGAACCTGAGCCTCTGGAGACTCTCAGAATTCTGAGGCAGCAGGTCAGAGGCGGGGTGTTGTGGGGACGGCCTCAGCACCAGCAGAGTGCCTGTCTGCAGGTCCAGAGAGCCTGAGAGCAGGAGTCCAGTTCTCTGACTCACCAGCACTGGGGAGGGAAGGAAGGGCCTGGGCCCTGGGTATGAATCCTGCCTCAGCCAGTTAAAGGGGTGGGGTCAGGGCTGGGTTCCATCTCCCAGGACAGCCACAGGCGACCCCCAAGATGAATTAAGAAAGCCACCCAAGCAGTCCCACAACAGCCCTGGGCACAGGAGCCATCTGGATCATTCCCATTTCACAGCTGAGGAAACTGAGGCAGGTACTTGTTAAGTGACTGGCCCAGGCCCCGCAGCTAGGTCTTCCTGACTGGGATCCAGCACTCCACCTGGGGGAGCCCTCTTGAAGTTTGTTTCAAAGGAACCCTGAGGGGAGCTGCTCCGGGCATGCAACACCAAGGTAGGCCACGTCTCCTTCCTCCCTAAGGTGGAGAGGGAGACCTGCCCCAGGGCTGAGCTGGTCTCCAGGGCAGAAGCCTAGGGGTCCCTGGGGCTGCCTCCACCTTCCACCCTCCGCCCTCTTCCCTCCCCCAAGGAAAGAAGCAGCCAGCGGGGGATCTCGCGGCCAGGGAGCCCCAAGACCAAAAGAAAACCGGCTCCTTTTCTTCCTTTATTTCTAAATAACTTGGGGGGGGGGGGCTGACCGTGCCCAGGATGGCCCAAGGGCTACTCACTTGGCGGCCACGGCGGCTGGGCTTCCCAGAGAGGGGGCAGAGCCTCTCCTACCCCCC
>JAJPUD010016827.1:0-26323 GCA_023553655.1 Myrmecobius fasciatus
TAATTTAATGATTTAGACTCTTTTTTTTGTCTTGGCTTTCAGGTAGTCCAATAATTCTTAGATTGTATCACCTGGTTCCATTTTCCAGGTTGGTTGTTTTTCCAGTGTGGTATTTTACATTTTCTTCATTTTTTTTCATTTTAAAAAAATTGTTTGACTCTTGATGCCTCATTGAGTTATTCTCTTCCATTTATCTAAGTCTAATTTTAGTGAATTATTTTCTTCAGTTCCTTTTTGTCTCCTTTTGCATTTGGCTAATTGTACTTTTAAATGAGTTGTTTACTTAAATGAATTTTTTCCAATTCACCAATAATATTCTAAAGATTTTTTTCTCTTTCTATTTTGCAAAATTTACTTTTTTAAAAAGAGTTATTTTCTTTAGTCAATTTCTGTGCTTCCTTTTCCAAGTTGTTGGTGTTTTATTCCCCCTCCAAAGTTTCATAATTCTCTACATAACTCTCATTTCTGTTCCCTATTTTTCTTCTGTTTCTCTTTTAAGATTCTTCTTGAGGTCCTCCAAGGAGCCTTTTGTGTTTGAGACCAGTTCATATCCCTATTTGAGGTTTCACATGTGAATATTTTGTCATTGCTGTCCTCTTCTGGTTTTATGGTCTGAACTTCCCTATCATCATAGTAGTTTTCTATGGCCAGAGTTCTTTTTGCTTTTTTGCTGATTTTTAAAAGGGGAGCTCAGCTCCTAAGGCACAAGGAAAGTGTCCCAAGATTTTTTGCAGGGAGACAGGATCCTATCATTGATTTTCCACTATACGAGGGTTAGTTTGCTGTAGGATTTACCATTGTGCTGGTTGGCCTGACCTACTTTCATCTGTTATGCTGGAGCTGACAATTTCCCTCCTGTGGTTGTATTGGATGTCTTACAGTTGGTTGCTGATTCACTGGCCCTCTGAACCAGGGCAAAGTGGCAACTGTTGCTTTACTTTGGTTAAGAGCCTTCAGCTGGATTCCCTGCAGAAGGCATTCCCTGTACCAGATGCTCCTCCCTATCCAATTCAGATAGACCTTTCCTGAAGTCCTTCCAAGATATCTTAAGCTAGAAAATTATTACAGTTTGAATGTTTGTGGGTTCTATCACTCTAAAAATCCATTCAGAGGCTTGATCTAATGTTGATTCTAAGGGAAGCTGAGGAAAACTCAGGCAATCTCTTGGCTTTTCTCTGGCATCTTGGTTCCACCTTATGTCTTCACATTCTTTCATTTCTCCACAGTGATGATTCATTTTAATAGATTGGATGGAAGTAATTTTGCCTGTAAGTAGTACTATGAAATATAATTGTTATTTTATTATTGTAATTGATGCTTTTTTTAAACACCATCACTCTATTTACAATATAACATCCTCAAAAGAATCCCTTTTCTTATAAAAGAAGTATAATTAATAAAGCTAGCCAAAACATTTTGTATTATACCTGCAATGAACTGTCTTTATGGTGACAGATGAAAGTTTCATTTCTTTGTCAATCATCTGGAGTCAAGATTATTAAATATTTTGATGAGGATTCTGTTGTTCAGTGCTATTTTTCTTTGAATTATGGTGCTTGTGTGAATTGTTTCCATAATCTAGTTAATTTAACTCTGCAACAGTTCAAATAAATCTCAAGTTTCTTGAAATTCTTTGTCTTTGTCTTTTCACAGCAAAATAATATCTTATTACATTAATATGCTATAATTTGGGGCTATTTTTCTATTGATGATTATTATTTTATTTCTTTTCCTTCTAAATTTTTTGCTACCTTTTTGTTATTTTATTCATTTTTTTGTTTTCAAATTATCTGCTTTCTCTTTTCTTCAAGAACACATTTATAAAGTAAGAAATATGATGAGAATTATACATGTGGAATAATAATAAAACATATTTCTATATTAGCCCTGTTTTGGGGGAGAAATAAGAAAAAAACAGAAAAATACATGCTTCAGTCTTCTTTCTGAGTTCATCAGTTCTCCTTCTAAAGGTGGATGACATTTTTCCTTGTGAGTTCTTTGTAATTGCTATAGATCACTCTACCGCTGAGAGTTATTAAGTCTGTCTGAGGTGATTATCTTTACCATAATCCTATTACTCTGGTAATTGTTCTCTTGGTTTTCCTCATTTCACTTTCCATTTGTTCCTATAAGTATTTTGAGGTTTTACTGAATCCACCCCCTTCATCATTTCTTATAGTACAATAGTATTCCATCATATTTGTTAATATAACTTGTTCATCCCCAAATTGATGGACCTTCTCTCATTTTACAATTCTCTGTTATCACAAAAAGTACTGCCATAAAACTTTTTGTACATATAGGTCCCATTTATTTTTCCCAGAATTTTTTTCTACCATAAATAATGTGTATATATATTTTCTCATTCTTATCCTTTCTCCATCCTTTCTGAAAATTAGTCAATATACTAGTAAGAATTCTGTTTTTTTTTAATGTTGTCTTTATTTTACTACAATTACTGAGTGAATTGTTCTCTTGGTCCTATTTACTTAGGTCAGTAGTCATTCATAAAAGTTTTCCCAAAATTTTTTCTGCATTCTTTATATTTTTAAAATGATACAATAGCATTCCACTGTAATAATTTTCTAATTTATTTAAACTTCACTCAATTGAACAGTTTCCAGTTCATTTCTATTTTTGGTGCCACAAATAATAAATGTATTATATTTTATTCATCTTTACCTTTCTTCATCCTTTTTCTTTGTCTTAAAAGTTAAAAGCCTCATTCACACAGGAAGGATAGATAAATGTTTAGATTGCATGAAATATTTGTTGAATTTTTTCTAATTTGATCTTGATTTAGCCTATTTTCTCAAATAGTCATTGGTCTGTCTTCTATATACATTCTGTCTTGGTTTGGAAGATCTCAAATTCATGGAATTTTTCTTTCCTTTTTCTACAACAGATATTTATACTTAAGTTGCAATATCTTTGTGATGGTTTTTTTTTTTTTTGCTTAAACTACCCATAATATAGCAATACAAGATAACCAGATACTTTATAAAACATGATTCTTATAGCCTTTGAGTGCATAGCAAGTCCAAATATTTTGTGTGTTTCACACTTCCCTCCCCCCGCCATTTAGCTGTAGTATTTCACCCATTGACCTTTACTATATCTTCAGGTTTCATTTATAGAGAGAAGGTCAATAATGATTCAGTTCAATTCTTCTTGTAATATGTTATCTCATTAGTCTTAGGACCATAATGTCACATTTAAAGTACCAATGTTTCTAGATAGTTTATAGACTTTGGACTCTATTTCAGTCTAACCTAGTAGGTAATGATCTAGTAAAAGTATGTCCAAAACTAGTAGCACATGGGATATTATGGCAGATTGTATACCTGTTTGGTTAACGAACCCTAAACACATATATGGAGTGTGTGTCATATATGTATATGTGTGCCATATATGTATATATAAATATATTTGAAATATATAAAATCACAGACTCTTAGAATTTTAAAATTGAATGGGATACCAGTAGACTTGTCCAATCTGAACCTAAAAATGAATTCCCAATATAACATACATACTATCTAGTTTTTCCATTAAAAAAAAAACAACCAATGAAAGAGACCATACTTTCTCCCAGGGAATTTCATTTCAATTTTGGAAAATCTAATTAATAGAAAGGGGTTTTTGTGTGTTTGTGTGTATGTATTATATTTTATTCATCTTTATCTTTCTTCATTCTTTTTCTTTGTGTTAAAAGTATCTAGCACAGCATCTTGCACACAGGAGGAGTAGGCAAATTATGTTTAGATTAAATGAAATATTTGTGTGTGTGTTTTTTCAGCAGCATTAGGTCTATATTTGCCTCTTTATGTCTACCAATTACTTCTGCCTTTTGGGGCCAAACACTTCTTTACTATCACCATGCTTCAAAAATTTTGAGTTTTCTTTCTCCTCTTGATAGTCTCTCCTTTATGGAACATGGAAAGAATCAGTGCTTGAATAATGCTTAGGCAAAAACTGAGATATTGTTCCAGATTGACTTGCATATTAATTTTGTGTCTTTGTATTAGATAAAAGTTTCCCCGTTGTATATAATGGAGAGGTGGTAGAAGTATGCCATATATGTTATAGACAGGCAGTTAACCTCATTGAAGACATCATTTACTTTCAGAAGAGAACCAAAGGAACTTGTAATATATTAAAAACTTTGGCATGAACATGCACAGGTCATTCATGTCTAAGGTACCAAGAACACTACTGGGGACCTAAGTTGGGCATTCAATTAGATTTTTGGACAAGAGGGCAGGAATATAGAAATCATATATATATATATATACATATATATGTATATGTGTGTGTACATGTATATATATATACACAATGCACACACATATATATTGTATATACATACATATATGAGATAACATATATGACTATATGTTTTATATATATGTAACACAAAATGACAGTTATTATATGTAACAATATACCATCTTTTTAAATTAAATTTTACTTTTAAAATTAATGAAACTTTTTTCCCTCAATCTCCTCCCATTGAAAAAAAGAAAAACAAAATATTTGTACAAATATTCATAATCAAGAAAAACAAATTCTTGTATTAGTCATGTTCCCAAAGATGTATCTTCTTCTACATATTTAGTCCATTATCCCTCTGTCAGAATCTGGGAACATTCCTCATTCTTTGTCCTCTGGAATTTTCTGTTTATTATTGCATTGGTCAGTATCCTTAAGTCATGGGAATTTTTTTTATAAAGTTGATATAGCATAATTTTTTTTCTTATTGAGTTCATTTCACTGCATTCATTGATACATGAAACTTGCATAATTTCTTAGAACACAATAATATTTCATTTCATGCATATAATTTGTTCATCACATAATTGTTCAATTGATTTTAATCCATTTAGTTTCCATTTTTACCACCATAAAAATGTTATAAATATTTTTGTACATATAGGTTCTCTTTATTTTCTTTGATGTCTAGGATCTAGATGGACTAGTAATATCTCTGGGTCAGAGGGTTTGCAGAGTTTGGTAACTTTTTGGATTTAGATCCAAATTACTTTTTACAATGATTGTAACAATTTATCGTTCCACCAACAGTAATTCAATGGGCTAGTTTTCCTATAGTTCTTCTAACATTTGTCATTTTTTTGTTTTTTTTTCTTTTGGTTGACTTTACCAAACTGATGAGTATGAGGTACAATACCAGAATTGTCTTAACTTGCATTAATCTAAATTATTAGTGATTTGGATTTTTAAAATATACTTGGATTTCTTCTCTTGATTACTGCTTATTAATATTCTTTGAAAAATTTTCCCTTGTAGAACGACTCTTATTCTTTAGAAATGATACATTTATCAGAGAAACTTGCCATTCCATCATTTCTATACATGTCATTATGTTCCCCCTCCCCAGACTCTTGTCTCTCTCTCCAGACTGCAGATCTTTTCAGAAGGCTATGATTTGGGGGCATTGAGAGAATGTGAGGTTTTTTTCCCCTTTATATTCTCCTCTTTGGTCTCAAAATCCTTCCTTTGGGTGTTTTCTCTTCCCACCTACTATTTCCTCTGATTGTTCCATAGCATCTGCCTTTGATTCAGGAATCTAGACACACTTAGAATCATAGGAAGGATTCATGTTTAAACATTCATTCAGGATTTTTTCTCTATCCTCAGGAGAGAATCTTAGCCCTATCTCCCTAGTCTCTACCTTTCTTGATCCATAATTTCTGTCTCTTAGCTAAAGGGTAGAGTGCTTTTGATAAAGTTCTCCTCACCTTATATGTGGAATGCCTATCAGGTGAATTTTTCCCCCTGATTCTTCCCTTTGTGCTTTTACTATTTCCTGCAAACCAGCTAGTTCAAATTCAGGTATTATCTAATACCTTGATAATAGACTGCTTTAATATTATAATTCACATTTACATAATACTTTAATGTTTCCTAAATATTTTCATCAAACAATGCCTATACACTAAGTAGTACAAGAATTCTTTTTTCCTTTTTTATTCTTTGCTGTAAGGGATAACACTGAGAAAAAGAAAGAGAATACACACACACACACACACACATATATACACACACACATATATATATATATGGAAATGAATATGAAACAAAGTGTACCAAATAAATTTGTAAAAATAGTTCAAATATTAGTGGATCATTGGCCAAAATAATTTGAATAACAATAAACAAACCATTAACAACAAGAACAACAACAAAACAATCAAACACCCCAAAAACTTCCTATTCTAAAAGAACTCATAGACTCGTGAAAAGGGAAAGTGATTTAACCATGGCTACATAGCTAGTAAATGATTTGCACCTAGTTCCAAATCTTATAGGGAAAGCTAGGTGTCACAGTGGATAGACCCTAGGCTTGGAGTGAGAAGATCCATTTTTTTCTTAGTTCAATTAATACCCTCCAACACTTACCTGATTCTGGACAAATCATTTAACCCAACTTGACTCAGTTTCCTCATCTGCAAAATGATCTGGAGGAGAAAATGGCAAGCTACTCTAGTATCTTTGCCAAGAAAATCCCAAAGTCACAAAGAGTCAGAAACAACTGTATAATAACAACCAGGTCATATTCATTAAAAAAAAATTAAAGGAGATTGGCCTCCAAAATATCTTTTCAAAATCACATCTATCCACTATCACCCTCCAGTCACTGAAGCAAAGCCATAGTGATAGAGAGAAATCTTCCTTTCCTTTTCAAGTGAGGCATTTCCTCCTATCTAGTTACCCATGCTGGTTAACACAATGCCAGATTCCCTACTCCCTAAAAATTCAAAAAGTCTGGCTTTCCTCACTTCTTATCATTTTACCCTCTCCGTTCTAACTAGGACTGGCAGCTAAGGCAGCAGAGTCCAATAAGAATGAGACTGTGAAGGAGCATTTTCTGATTCCAAGAGACAAATTATCATAAGGACCTTGGACAGAGGACCACATTTTCAGCACTCTATCTCTTGCTGACTCACCAATCATAATCCCCAGAAGTGAGTTTTTGCTCTGAGCTTGGTCTCAAAGAGGAGACAGCCTGCTTTGAAAAGAACAGAATCCTCCCTGCTCAGAATGACCTGAACTACACAGGTAGCAGCATATTAGTTATGTTTTCTCTTATTCCCAATTACTGTAAATGAGTTTCCCCTGGAACTAGGAAAATTTACAACAGATTAACTTCCTTAGTTTAACAAAATTGTCTAAATGCATAAATCCAACAGGCCTCATGCTCATGAATTTTTACGGCCCCTTGTTGGCAGACAATGATTTTTCCCTCTCCTCTCCTCTCTTGCCTGTCTTCCTCCTACTCCCTTCTACCTTTAGAGTTTGCCTAAGCTTATATTCATGTCAGACACTTGGGAAAGCCAGCTGAGAGGAGGAGAAGAAAACTCTCAGAGAGCTATGTAAAATATATTTTATGGCACCTCTCTCCAAATACTCCTGTTTAGTCATAAATGAGTATAAATGAAGCATAACAAGCAATTTGCTGCATGGAAGCAGATATTAATGATTTGACATATTTATACCTACTTGTGTGATCAGATTCTGCCCCTACCCAATGACAAATTTCAGCCCAAACTGTCTTATACCAGAGGTACCCCCTTTCTTCCCATTTGAAGAATTCTGTTTGGGTCCCCACAATAGATCTAATTAGGCCTTAGGGTTCATTATCCTGGAATTAAATTGAAGCAATTTGGTTCTGTGATGCTTGACTGTTTAGATTGTAAGACCCAAAGGAGCAAGCCCAGTGTTCAATTCATTGGTATGTGAATCACCTCCATATTCTGGTTCTTGCCAAAAGTTAAATAATAACAATGTCTATCATAGTGATTTCCCCCATGGATGTCTTTATGCATTTAGGAGAACTTCTGAAAGAAAAAGAGATAAAATGTATACTAAAGATCATATCTATGAGGACATCAAGTCCTCTTGACCTGCCATAAAAATCTTAGATTTAAATCCCACTTATGACACTAAAAGTGTGACTGGGAGCAAGTCATTTAATGTCACCAAATATCATTTTTTTCATAAGATGAGAGATTTGAATGAAGTGACCTTTGGGGTCCATTCCAGTTCTGTTCTAATTCTATGGGTCTATAAATTTATACTAATAAACTTTTCTTTGAAGATATTGGGTATAGAAAGAAGACCTAGATTCAAATCTTGCCTCTAATGCAGTTAGGTGAAACCATGGATAGAGCACTGGACCAGGGATCAGGAAGATCTGAATTTAAGTCCAGTATCAGACACCAGTTGTGCAACCCTATCTTTGTCTGCCTCAATTTGGTCATCTGTAAAATGGGCATAATGATACTACCTACTTCCTAGAGTTGTGGTAAGGATTAAATCATAATTTTGCAAAGTTTTTGTTTTCACAAGCTTTAAATCTCTATGTAAATGCTACTACTATTTTCATTTGATATTATTAGGTTGCTTGAATTCTCTGGGCTGTAGTTCCTTCATCTGTAAGTTGAGAACATTGCAAAAGAAGGCCTCTCAGAGGTAAAGTACTATTTTAGAGCTGGGAAACAGTTGATGTCTTTGTCACTAGAGTTTGCCATAAGGCAGGGAGGAAACTTTTATTCTGTCTGGTGAGTGACCTGAGAATGATATGACCATAGGATACCATTCAAGAATACCACCTATGGGTTAGGAACTGGGGATATAGAGGCAAACCAGCCCATGCCCTCAAGATACTTATATTCATGATAATCTTGGTATTAGCAACATAGGGCACAAGCATCAGGATCATGAGACTTTAAATTATGATTAGAGCTCTATTTCAAGACTCTCTTCTTACAGATGAAGACAACAGAAACTCAGTGAACCAAAATGATTTGCTCAGGGTCACATAAATCGAAGCTGAGTAAACTGTGAGTCACACAACAATGAGACAGTCATGAAATTATGATTTATTATCAGTAATTGTTTGATTTGTATACCTATCTTATATACCTATATTACTAGGTTCACATGAAAATTTCTCAGGGTAAAAGGGCTCACAAGTGGAAAAAAATTAAAAAAACCTTGACATAGATAGTAATTATCAAAGCCAGATCTTTTATCCATGTGTCACATATTGGGGGTTTAACAAATGTTTACTGATGCATTAACTCCAAATCAAGAACTCTTTCAGATATTCAGTGGGAGAGGTCATTTGCATAAGAGAGTCTGTGCCAATTATAGGATGAATTTTGTTCAGAGTTGGTTGTGAAGCTACTTCCTGAGAGAGGGACATCCTTGTTTGGACTCTTTTTTTTTTTTAAAAAAGAGAGACCCTTCAGCATTTTCAGTGATATGTGTAGCCTGAAAGCTAGACCCCTACCTAGGCTCCAGTGCTGTCTTCTTAGAAAACCAAACAGCAAAGAGGATATGATACAACATTAGAAATTGTGGGTGGAATAGTGAAATTGGCTGTTATCATACCTATATAGAGGAATTTAGGAGTGTGTGTGTGTATGAGAGAGAGAGAGACAAACAGGCAGAGAGACAGAGACAGAAAGACAGAGGGAGGGAGGAAAATAGGGAAGGAGAAGATAATAAGAGAGGGAAAGAGAGAGAGAGAGAGAAAGGTGGGGATGGAGAAAGAGAGGGAGAGACAGGGACAGGGGCAGAGAAAGAAAGGAAGAGAAAGAGAGAAAAACAGAGAGAAGGGAAAAGGGAGAAAGAAGGAAGGAGGGAGGGAGAGAGGGAAAGAAAGAGAGAGGGAGAGAGAGATGGGTCAGACAGTAAGCATTAGACAAGTTGGTGCTAGCAGCAATAGGCCAGGCAGTATGGCTGACCCTTGGGGGTGGCAGAGAGAACAGGTGCAATTCGTGCACAGGAAAGCAAAGATGCACACCTGCACTTGTTTATTGGTAGGGCTGCAATTAACTGGTGCACAGTAGAAGGAGAAGGAGAAGGAGGAAAAGGAGGAGGAGGAGGAGGAGGAGCAATAGAATTTTGCTGATATGTTTTATTCAGACCAGCCTTATAATGCTACAAATACAGGGTAAATAAAACGCTGGAAGAAAGAGGGAGAACACAATTAAGGAATAACAAAAAAAAAGAAATCCAATAAGAGTTATGTAACTAATGTCTTAAGCTTAAAGAGCTAAATAACGCAGCCATAAGGATTATCTGTCATTGTGAGAAAGCATAGCCATGTTAGTCAGCGGTACATAAGCACCTTCCATTTTGTGTCTTTGTTCTCTATGGGTATACTTCTTATTAGGGAAGACAAACAGGAAAGTGGATGCTGTTTATGTTCCCTTTGAGATGTTATATGTGTCAATGTCCAATTTATTGAGCTGTCCAGAAGTCCTAGAAGATAAAATAAAACAGGGTCTTTAAAAATATTTTAAATTAGGTTACCCCCCAAAAACATTCATATATTTCCAATATTTTGTCCCTTTACTATACACTGAGAAAATTTAAAAATCCTGAAAAATTAAGCTCTCACTTTCATTCAGTACATTCAGCAAAACAAATTCCTATATTTTCCATATCTCAAAATACATGTCACTTTCTGAACTTTGAATTCATTCTTCACTTTTCTGTCAGGAGGTGAATAGTGTGTTTCATTTTCATTCTTTTGAACTAATGATTTATCACCACACTGATAGAGTTGTTAAGATTTTCAAAGTGGTTTTTCTATATAATGAAAGTATGAATGAATAAAGCATTTATTAAATATTAACTAAATGCAGTCTTATGGTAAGTGTTGGTAATAGAATTAGAACAATAAGACAGTTTTTGCCCTCAAGGAACTATTAATTCAGTGACAAGATCCAAGGATGATGCTATCCTTGGGATCTAGAAGGAGTGTTTTTGACAGATCTAGAACATAGAGAACAGAGCAAAGAGTAGGACATGGACAATTACCTGAACTTTCCCTATGACAGAAGATCATGAGGAGGGAATCTGGGTCAACTTTAAGCAAATCCTGATGCATAACAATTTTGGAAGTGAGAAACCACTTAATAAGGATGGAGAGAAAATGCTTAAGTATCAGGGAGTAATTTAAAAGACTTCACCTCCCCATGTAGATCTACTACTTAGAAGAGTACTTCATTCTCTTATCTTATTGGCTTAGGCCTTTCAAATGTCTTTGTTGTCCCTTATCAGCACTTCTTATGAGGAGAAAATGATATGTGCTATCAAAGTACTAAAACACATCTTATTTAATACATAGGAAGAAAAAGTGAAAAATTCATAAAATTTGATGTAAACATAGATTTGGTCACCTATACTCAAACTAAAACTCAAAAGGTCTGGAAATAGATAAGAAAAAAACTGGATTATTACAATAGTTTTCAAACTGTTTTCCTTTACCTCCATTTCATCTTATCTGTAATTTGTCTGCTACAGCATAATTTCTATAGAAGATAAAAAGAACAACGAAACAATGAAGATGATGAAATTATAGTGACAAGATTAGCTGCAAAGAAGATATATGGGAAAACATATCAGGTTGATCTTATAAATGGATGTGAAGTATTATAGGTATGGAATAGTGCACATATTCAGACTATTTTTTAATATGCTAGTTAGTTTTTCAGTACTTTTTGCTCTCTTTTAAAAAAAAGCATTATAAGCAATGTCTTTCTAAAAGGAATAAAATGGGAAATGTAATTGATATAAAAACAAACTGTATCAAAAATTAATTTAAAGCAAAATAAGTTAATGAGATAGGTAGGAATTTTGTTAGATAAAGAGACTAAAATAAAACTTAGGGTCAGTAAATAGCCATTCATGATTCTCCCAAAATTTTACGGGTGCCAGTGGGGCCAGTGAGTTCAAAAAATAGATTTTTTTCCTTATCTAACTCAATGTTCTGTGGACCCAGAAGTATTAAACATTTGCTTTCAAACCATGCTTCCTCCCTTCTACTTCCCAGGAGCCCTCTGGATTTGTTTGAGCTTTTGATATTGATTGTCTCCTGCTTCGAATATCACTACTCCCCCAATCCCTTTAGCTATACAAATTCTGATCAATTATGCCAACTGTTGCTCTAACCTCCTACATACCCATCCCTTGGCCCTTTCACCTCCATAGACTTTTTTAAACCTTTGCTTATTGCCTCAATTATTCATTCCATGATTCTGACTGTACCTGTTCCCTTCCTATCCTGGGCCAAATGGTTCTTGTTCATACAGGCAGATTCTATAGGGAGGCTACTGTGGAACTTACATAGCCACAATCCCTGCTAAGTTCTGACTGGGCAAAGTTAAATATATAATCCCTGTCTTGTATCTTCTTCCACATTTATGTTCTTCAAGCACAACTTTCATTACATATCTAAACTCCACAAAAACATTTTATGACTCTAATTGCCCAGAAGAAAAGCGGCCAGACTGGTATTCAAGGTCTTTAACATTCTGGCTCTCCCTCTCTCTCCCATTTTTCCCCTATACAAATCATCTTTTGTAACCAAACTGGTCTCTGCTTATGGCTTCTTATAACATAAATGATGTGTGCAATTCCAGTTTATATCTCTGCTCATCACAACGAATGTCCTTCTTGCTATTGTTCATTTGATCCAGATCTGCCCTTTCTTCAAAGATCAATTAAAAATCTCACCTTCTTCCTGAAGGACTTCTTGACTATTTTGCCTCTCAGGGAAGTCTCTTCCCTTGAAGGTCCATAGTACTTTTGCACTAATTATTTAACATTTCAAATATGCTTTTATTGTTTATTTTCTGCTGCCATCCTGTATCATTTGCTAGGTTGGAAGTTCCTGGATGGCAAGACATTTGTCTTATAAATTACAAAAAAAAAATATTGAGCACTTTACTATATGCAGAGCAATGTACTAAGTCTTGGAGATGCACATAAAAAAGTCAAAAAGTTCCTGCTCTCAAGGAGCTCCCCTCAGAATGGGCTAACTACATGCATAGGTTTCAGTTATGAATGAAATGGAAAAGTCCCATGATCCTTAGAAGCAGAGACAAAGCAGATAGTAATAATACCTCTTCTTTACTATCTTTATTGCTCATGCCTGTTTCTGAGATTGAACTATTTGCTAGTGACAAGATTACATCTTTCCTGGATGACAGGTGCTGGAACCAAACTGGAAGCAGGTGGAGGGGGTCCTACCACCTGACGCTCTTGGACTTATCTGTCATAGTAGCAGTTAATGAGTTGGCAATGGTGGTAGTATGGAAAATGGGTCCATATTTCACAGTGATTTCTCCCCTCAATAATGGCTGTGGATCCTGGATTGGAAGCAGTGTTTTACCTAGAATTTCAAATCAGGGGGTGCTTTGTACACGGTAGGTTCAACACTAATTTTATTTGTTGTTGATGAAGATGAAACAATAAAAGAGTTTCTTAATTTGTAACCCACAGAATGAACTTAAAATCTGTGATACCTAGAGGTAGTGTAGAAAGGAAAATCTAAATCTTTTAGGCTTAAATGTGTTTTTAGATGAAAAAAGGGATTATTAGGGGAAGGCTAAGGAATTTAGATCCTATTTCTAATTGTTAAGTTTGACATTAGTCAAATCTTTGAAATTTATGATCTCTCTCCCTCAAGTCACAAGTTCTTCTCATATCCAAAATAGTAGTCCTATTTCCTACCCACTCCTGAACTGTTCCATCTTCTACCTTCTGACTCATGACTACTTGGAGCTAGAAAAGTCCTTGACTAGAAACATAGATTTCACACCAAGATATAGGATTTGTAACCCCCCAAAAAGCAAGGAGCTCATGAGCACTGTCCATATCTCCTAACTCAAATCAAATAAGCACCAGATTTCTCAAATTGCAGATTCTTTTTGTTCTTAACTAAACACAAATTGCAAAATTTAATTCTTATAAATACAACCTTTTCCAAACAAACAAAAAACTAAACTGAAACTTTAGATGGCATAAACTGATTATTTGGATGATTAGAAAAAATTCTCATTATAGTCCAGTATCCAAACTCTAATCATATTCACTGATTTTCCCATTCATTTAGTCAATAATTAATTTTTTCAGGTACCTACTAGGTGCCAAGCAATCTGTCAAGTGTTATTGGAAACGTAGATAATCTGCCTGACTTCTCCCCTGCTTCTCCAAAAATGCTAATTAAATAAAGAGAGGTTTCTAAATTTGGACACATAAGTAGAGTGAGAATGAAAGTTTCATTCTCAGGAAAGCTCTAAAATTCACCCTTGGATGTATTGTGGGGCTAGGGATGAGGGAAGGGGTTCCAATAATTTTCTTCAAGAACTCTTAATGGAGACCTGAGACTTGAAATTAATTCCCTACTGTGCCACCCAGTAGTCAATTTATATAGATTGGGGATTTATTTGGTGTGATGCTTCAGTATTCTACTTCTCACTGTTTCTTTACCACAATCCACATGCCTTTTCCTTTCTAATACTATTATACCACCAATCTCTTAATTCTGCAGCAATAGTGCTTGCTCTAACAGTTGTTGAAACAGCATGCCACAGATGTGTCTTGGTCACAGGCTCTAGAGAATTCTTTCATGTTGCTCCATTGTGTTTAATCTTTACTCTTTTTGGACTTCCCTAATACTATTTCAGACTCTTGAAATAAGGGTAATAATAATAATAATAATAATAATAATAATAATAATAATAATAATTTTTGTAGAGTACTTTAAAGTTTATAAAAATTTTAACAAGTATTTTATATCTTCATGATACTCTTGGAAGGTAAATATTATTATTATCCTCATTTTTACAAATGAAGAAATTGAGACATATAGAAGCTAATGGCATGTCTAGGGTCACACAGCCAGTAAGAGAATGTATTTTCACTCAGGTATTCCTGACCCCAAGTTGAGCACTCCATCCATTGTGCCAATAACTACATATCATTCATCTACAATATTCTGGCTTTATAGTAACTAATCTAGCCTACCCTAACAGTCTTTTCCCCTTACCACAGTGATGAAAAACATTATTACATATGTATATGTTATATATTCTGTCTATTTATTTTCATCTATTTTCTGAAAGTTTCAAAAATTCCTTCCCTCATAATGACTTCACAAAACATCCATGGTCCCTCATTTTACAGATAAGCAAATTAAACTCAGAGTTAAGAAATCTGGCCATGAACACATGTCTTGCAAGTATCAGATGCTGGATTTGTGTTCTATGCCCAACATTCTTTCTATTAAGTCAAATTGTATTTCATAAATGCTAGGTTAATTCTTTGTGACTAGCTTTTGTAATCTCCAGTGAGCACAACCAGCTTGCAGACTTATCCTACTCATTAGCTTTGTGAACTTGCTTTATTTTTCTGGAATCCCTAGGAAAGGAATCTTAGCAATCACCTAATCCATTTTCTTCATTTAACAAATGAAGGTCAAGATAAAAGATATAATGTAAAGCAGTAAATAAGACTCATTTAAAGATTTTTATAACAATATAAAAAAGTCATGAGGTGATATAAAATGCCAAAAAAGTTTATCCCTCAATCATATAAGAATCCAGAAGAGGATGAAATTTAATCACACAAAGACAAAAGAAAAAGTAGATTTCCTAGAAAGGTAGTATTTGATTTGAGACTTGAAAGATGGATAAGATTTAGCTAGTGAGACATTTGAGTGGTGAGGAAGAATACTACTTATTCCAGTGCTCTGCCCATAATGAAAAATTTTTGATACTCTTTACATATGGTATTTGGGGGCAGATAGGTGGTGAAGTAGATAGAGTATCTGGGCTGGAATTAGGAAAAACTGAGTTCAAATCCAAATTCAGCCACTTACTAGTTATATGTAACCCTGTTGGCCTCAGTTTCCCTATCTATAAAATGAGCTAGAGGAGGAAATGGCAAACCATACAAATATCTCTGTCAACAAAACCTTATATGGAACCATAAAGAATTGGACATGACTGAAATTATTGAAAACAAAAAAAGCCAAAATATGGCATTTTAGAGTTGGAAGGAATCATAGGATGATAGATTTAGCACTGGAAGGAATTTTAGAATTCACTGGAATTGTTAAATACAGTGGGAAAAGCACTGGATTTAGAGTAAGAAGGTTTGGGTTCAAATTCCAACTTTTGTTTGCTACCTCAGTGATTTTGAGTGAGTCAGTAAATATAGTTCTCAGACTTATGGGGGGTGGGGAGTAATAATGGGACTCCCTGATGCAAGAGATTAGTTTAAGAAGTTGTGTCACACTTAGCAGACAATATAAATGTGTAGTATTATTAATAGTGGATTTCCAAACATCAATGGCTTAGGGGATAAACTCCTCCAGTTTCTTATGTTTTCTTAAAGCCACCCTGCATTTGTTCTCCTTTTGTCTGATGGTGGAATCTCTCCCTGTATGTTGAAGGAATTTATCATATAAAAAGTAGTCCTAATTATAATCAATCCTTACATAAGTCTCAACACATCACAAAAGTTGCTTCAGCAACTGGAGCTGGTCTGCTATCTTGTAAAAAGCACTGTCATATATTGGCAAAATAAATCAAACTCCGCTATTCTATATGGCAGGGCCTTATAATTCTGCTAATGTTGCACCTGAGATTTTTTCTATGAAAGATGAAAGCCCAAGAAGCATCCCCACCAGATAAGATGTATGCACAAATTTGTTTGATGGATTTTCATTTTTTTTTATTTAAAGCCCAAATTTCATTTCGGGGTAAGTTTCCTGGAGGAGCTCTCACTAATATCTACCATATAAGGAGAGCATGGGGTCAATGACATTACCTATCTTCTGAGAGGCATATTTCATTGCTAGTGAGAGATAAGCATTATGTCATTTGACAACAGATCACGGGGAGGGGAATAAATAATTTGAGCCAGGCACCCAAGAAAAGGTTCCCCTTCTTTTAAAGAAGCTTGTGCTTACAGAAGAGTCTGCTTCAACAAGATGGGCTTTCATCGCCTCCTGTCATAGAGAATTAAGTGAGACTAGTGCTCAGATGTAGCTGGTAATGCTCTGAGGCAAAGGACTAACTATTGTACTTTATCTTCCATTAGTACCCAAATAATATCTTAAATGGCCTGATAAATTGCTACTTCAAAAATCACTTTCACATCCATTATCTCTTTGGAAATTCTTAATATCCTTTAAAATAAGTAAGGCAGGTGTTCAAAGGGCCCCAGAATGCCAGAGGTAGAAGGGACTTCAGTTGCTATAGTATAATCTGTAGTAGAAAAAGAGAATCCCTTTATGATAGCATTTCCTAGCTGTTTTTCTGTGTCATGGATTCCTTAGAATTTCTGATGAAACTTAGGAGCCTTTCTCAGCAAAATGTTTGTAAGTATATAACATATGTAAGATTACAAAGGAAAACTATATTGCAATGCACGAATGAATTTTTTTAAGTTCATGGACTCAAAGTTAAGATTTATTTGTAATACTCCTGGAAAATAGTTTTTTAACTTCCATATAGGTATATGAAGTTATGGGAAGCTCAGTGACTTTTGAGTGAGCTCTTTCGCTCTTTTTTTTAAACTAGGAAAGTAGTGTTCAGTGGGAAAAGTGCAGGATTTAGAATCAGAGAAAATGAATTCTAGTTCCAGCTCTGCTCCTTACTCTCTGTGTGGCCTTGACCAAATCTGGGCTAAGATTCAGATTTTCATCTTTAAAAGAAGGATATGGGTCTAGAAGAGTCTTTTTGCCTTTTCACCAACCCTAGAATACAGAAATGCATGTAGATACATCAGATCTCTGTAGTTGGTTCTCGTTTCTGTAGTCAGTGTGTGTTGTCTGCCATCCTCAGAAGCATAATTTTGAATTCTTAAACCCAACTCAGAAACATATGGGTATTGGGCCTAGGGTCAGGGGAATCAATAGCTGTAATAGCAAATATAGTCTGTCAGGAAATAAACTTGTACAGATGATGGGCTAAATAAAGGGCTAATCAAGCCTGGGAAAGAGACAGTCTATCCCCTTAAAAATCTAACCTGCTTGAGGATTGAGAGTGGGGTGGGGAGATGCTCCAGGAGAGGAGAACCATGTTGTTAGGAAACTTGGAGTGATCACCTGGGGCTAGACTAGGCCTTAGAATAATGTGTCATGGCAGTAAGTCACAGAGTCACAGAAAAGTTTTCAGACAGTGGTCTTTGGGCTAGAGAGAAAACCCAACTATCACTGAGTCAGCATCATGAGAAGAAACCTTGGTAATAATAGCTAACTAGCATCTATATAGTGTTTTAAGGTATACATAGTTATTCATAATTATTATCTCATTTTATAATCTCATGAACCCTGGGAGATAGATGTTATCATTATCTCCCTTTTATAGATGAGAGAACTGATGCAAAGTTAAGTGATTTGTTCAGTCACATAATTAGTAAGAATCCAAGGGAAGTATTTGAACTATCTATTTCCAACTCTAGGGCTTTATATCTATAGCTACTCTGTCACTCTCTCATACCTCTCTCTCTCTCTCTCTCTTTCTCTCTCTCTCTCTCTCTCTCTCTCTCTCTCTCTCTCTCTCTCTCTCTCTCTCCCCCCATATATATACATATATGTACCCATACATATACATATATTTGTAAATATGTATATATGTCTAGATCTATAGTTACTCTGGATATAGCTGTACTTAGCTTTATAACTTATCTTGATACTTTATTGCTTCCACTACTTGATTTTGGACGCTTTAGGGTTATAAAAATCTGGTCTCCAGATAACCGATTTTATTATATTTAAACTAATTTTTTTATGATGGGAATCGTATTTGGTGAAATACTGTTCCAAAATACTTTTGGAAGTGGCATTTGATGACCCTCTTGAGAAAGGGATTAGAAAAGACTAAGCAAGTATATACCAGAAGAGAAATATAGGCATATCTCAAGAGATAATGTGGATTTGGTTCCAGACCACTGTAATAAATCAAATGTTGCAATAAAGCAAGTCACAGATTTTTTTTGGTTTCTCAGTGCATATAAAAATCATGTTTATTCTATATTGTAGTCTATTAAGTGTACAATAGTATAATGTCTAAAAAAAAACATTGTATATGCCTTAATCAAAAAAAATACTTTATTGTTAAAATGTCATAATGTCTTTACTCTTGGAGGGTCTTGTCTGGATGTTGATAGCCATTGATTGATCAGAGTGTAAATTGCCAAAGTTTAGGGTGGCTGTGGAAAATTCTTAAAATAAGATAATAAAATTTCCTGCATCAATTAACTTCCTTTCACTTAAACATTTAGAAGCAATTGTAGGGTTATTAATTGGCTTAATTTCAACATTGTTTTGTCTCAGGGAATATGGAATCTTCAGGAGATGGGAGAGGGAAAAATATGAGGAACCTCTGAAGGTAGAACAGTCAGAATATACACAATATTTATCAATTTAAGTTTGCCATCTGATATGCGTCTGGATTGTGACACCTCAAAATAATTACAATAGTAGCCAAAAAGACCACTGATAAAATGATAATGAAAATGTTTGAAATATTATACAATATCTGATACAGAGACACTATGTGAGTATATACTATTCAAAAAAATCATACCAACAGATTTGCTCTGATGTAGGATTGCCACAATCAATTTTTAAAAAACACAGTATCTACAAAATGCAATATCTGTGAAATACAATAAAGCAAAGCATAATAAATCAAGGTATGCCTTTATGTAATTTTCACAATGAAGTCATGGTAGCTATACTTTAGGGGGTGAAGTAGATTGGGAAAAAATTTCCACATTATAGACATAGGTAACGGGGATAGGATGATTATAAAAGAAGTATGAAAGGAAAGAATTAAGCCCCCTAAAACTGATTTCAAGTCAATTTCATAACCTCTATGACTTTCTTAAAAATATTAATAATAATCATTACATAACTCTGCCATAGTTAAATTATAGGTTGTGTCCTGTATATATGAAGAGTATAAGGAAAATTCTCTGGGAAAAAATAATATTCTTATTGATTGGTAGTTTTATCAATAGTGACCATACTTTCCTTCTTCAAATGAATATTTTCCTGAGAGCAAGAACACATCAGTAATGGAAAGATTAATTTATCGAGAATCAGGAGAACAGAATATAACTTTTTGTTCTATAGCCTAGTGTCTACAATCAGAAGGAAAGTCATTTAAAAAATGGGCTTATCTGCTGACTGGCCAGGAGGATGGAGGTGATCTGGTGGTAGAGGGTGTGATGGTGAATTGGGAGGGGGAATGGAAGTGGAGGTGGGGAGTGGAAGGAACTATATTTTCAGATAATTCTAATTTTTAAGAAATTCCTTTTCATATATTTAATTCTTTTGGTCCATATCTGTGATTTTTTTTTAGTGTAGCCTGATCCTGGATGAGTATACCTCCTCCTGCAAATGTAGATCATCTGCTACCTTATAATTTTTAGTCTTAGAGAGTTTTGGGGAAACCCTTAAAGGTGAAAAGTTAATGACTAATATTTATAAAGCATTTACTATATGTCAGGTACTGTACTTAGTCCTTCATAATTATTATCTGATTTGATCCTCATAAAATCTCTGCCAAATAGGTGCTATTATTATGCCCATTTTACAAATCAGGAAACTGAAACAAACAGGTTAAGCGATTTGTCTCAGTTCATACACCTAGCAAGTGTCCAAGGCTAGATTTGAACTTAGACATATCTGACTCAGACTAACACTCTAACTAACTACTACACCACCTAGCTGCAGATCAAATGGTCCATATGTGTCAGAGATGGGATTTGAACCCATCATGCCGATCTGATGCTAGCTGTCTATCCATTGTGCTATGCTGAATTTTATTTTCCTTATATTGAGTAGGAAATCAATAACCTTTTAACTTTCAGTCATTTGTGCTTCAGGGCCTAGCCTAACAGGTTGAATCTTTCTTCTGCATGATAACTCCTCATGTATTTGAAAATAGCCATTGTGTACCTATTAATTCTTCTTTTTCCAAACTAAATGCTTCAATTGATCCTTATATTGGATTGTATCAAGTGCTTTCACTACTATGCTCACTTTCTGCTGTATCTAACTTCAATGTGTCAATGTCTCTCCTAAAGTATGATTCCAAGAATTATTTTAGTACTTTTAAAAATTATTGAGGACCCTATTTCCTTAGGGTTTTTACTTACATGGGATATATATATATATATATATATTATATATATATTAGAAATTAAAACATCTAGTATTATTAAAATAGTTTTGATGTCATGGTCTCCTTACAAGATCTTGGAGATGCTGAACCACAGTTTGAGAACTACTGGCATAGAATGAGGAGAGAGAGAGAGACAGAGAAAAAGAGAGCTAATGAACACTTGCTATAAGCTACTGTGCTAAACAATGGGGCAAAAATGCAAAAACTAAGTTTCCTAGGGCTCTGAGAGGATTAGTGGCTATGATTTCACAGAAAATATGCTTCAAAAGCAGTAATTTAACTCATGTCTTGTTTCTTCTAAGTCTATTCCTTTATTTTTTGGTGTTCTTTAGCATAAAATATATTATATAGGAAATTAATGCTCAGGAAAGGGGGTGGGCCAGTCATTTAATAGAAGGGAGTGCAAAATGGTGGAGAGCTTGAGTATTATACTGGTAAACTTGAAATGTTAAAAAAAAACAAAACAAAAAACAAAAAAAAAAAACCCTAAAACTTGGATTGAAGATCTTCAGAATGTTGGACAGATAAGAATTAATGATAAGAGCAGCTAGGTGGTGTAGTGGATAGAGCACTAGCCCTGAAGTCAGGAATACTTGAGTTCAAATCTGGCCTCAGATACTTAACACTTCTTGGCTGCATGACCTTGGGCAAATCACTTAATCTCAATTGCCTCGGGGAAAAAAAAGAATTAATGATAGGACATGGATTATATAGGATAAAAAAATGTAATTGGTTTCAATCTGTAGCATTCCAGATGGCAACCATGTTAATAAGAACATAGATTTCTTAACTTGAAGTCCAGAAATTTCTTACAGAAGATGACTTACTGACCTGTCATCAGTGGAATAGTTGTTTATTAATAGTGGGGATTGTTTGTACTGAACTGTCACAGTGGATAAAATACTTGGATTAAAATGAGGAAAGTGAGTTTAAATGTGGCCTCAGACACTTACTAGTTCTGTGACTCTTGGCAAGTCACTAAACTTTTGTGTGCCTCAGTTTTCTCAAAAAACAAAAGAGAAAGGAGGAGGAGAGGAGGAAGGATAATTCTATGAGCTAGGAACTGTGCTAAGGATTTTACAAATAAAATCTCATTTCATCATCAGATTAGCACAGTTTGATATTTATCAAATTCTCAATACTGAATACTGAATTTATTCAAAATAACTATTAATGGGAAAGTATTCAAAATCAATTCAAAGAAGATTCAGAAATGATATAAGCAGGGGGTGGAGTCAAAATGGCAAAATAAACAGGTTTTTTCTGAGCTCTTCCTGGTGTTCCTCATATCAACACCAGCAGCCTCTGAACTATTTTTTTTTGTGATAGAACCCACAAATATTTGGAGCTTAACAAATTTCCCACAGAAGATATTTTGGAAGAACATCAGTAAAGTTTCGAGGGGGTGGTGAGTAGGGAGGCAGCTCAGTGCAAGTGCAGTGCAGGAACAGGGTGGGGGTGCTGAGGAAATCTACTGGGAGGCTCTCAGCCAAAATACAACAAAGTTGGCTACTCTGTCCTGGTTCAGAAGCCAGTGGATGACTAGACTAGGCATGAGACCTCCAACACAACTAAAGAAGAAAAATAGTGAGTCCCTGAATCCAGCATAACATGGAACTTGGCCACACTAACCCAGCATTGGAAGAAGGCAGCAACACCGGTCCTAGGGCATGACCCACTGTTCTTGGTAGAGAAAGCTTGGGACAATCTCTCCTTTGCGTAAGAGCAGACCTCAACCTTTAAAACTGAGCAAAAAAGCAGGAAGAGATCATAGATAGCTTTTATGGGAACAAGGGAGACCACAAACTTTGAAGATACTAAAGGCAAAACATCACTAGGGGAAAGGCAAAACATCAACAACAGTTGAAACTACAAAGGGTGGAAGATGGCAGAATGCAGACACTACTCTCTGTGATCTCTGACCTTCTCTCAAACCAACAGTAGATTAAGCATCTGAACTGATTTTGGAGTGAAGACACCCCCAAATAATTGGAGTACAACACATTCCCAGAAAAAGTTACCTTGGAGGAGCTTTGGAACAGGTCTACTTCGGTCTGGCAGGGGAACAGTTTGCCAAACCCAGACTGAAGAGCATACAGGACAGGAAGCCCCAAGACTCAAGAGTGTGGCAGTTTCTAGGCACCTGGGAAGTTTCTGTGAGCCTCTTCAATCACTCTGCCCTGGGTTGCAAGCAGGTGCTTTGGCATATCTGCCTTTTATAAAAAAAAAAAAAAATACCAGACCTGGCCCCAATTGCCCAGCACCAGAAGTCAATCAGCTGAAGTGCCCCAGGGCAGATTAAAGCAGCTGTCTCTCATTTGCTTTGAACAGACCTCAAGCTTGTTAAAAAAGAAAAAAAAAGAATAAAAAACAAAAAAAGAACTCTCACCATAGACAGCTTTTATGGAGAAAGAGAAGAACAGAACTCAGATCCTGAGGTTCATAAAGGTAAAGCAACTCCAGAGGAAGCCACAAAGGGAGACATGAGTTGGTTCCCATTTCACAAGGCTTTTCTAGAAGATTGCATAAAAAATCTCAAAAGAGAGTTAGTAGAAAAATGGGGAAATGAAGTGAGATCATTGCAAGAAGAATATAATGCCCTCCAAAAATGATATGAAAAAGACACCAATTCACTGAATAACAAAATTGTTGAAATGGAAAAAGTGCAATGAACAAAAAAATTCAATTGGCCAATTACAAAAGGAGCTAAAAAATGTAACAAGAAAATAATAAACTAAAAATGAGAATTGAACAAATGGAAGTGAATGAATCAGTAAGACTTCAATAATCAGTCAAACAAAAACAAAAATGAAAAAAGTAGAAGAAAATATGAAATATATCCTAGGCAAAACAACTGACTTGAAAAACAGATCTAGGAGAGACAATCTAAGGATTATTTGATTCCCTGAAAGCCATGATGAAAAAAAAGAACCTAGACACTATCTTCCAGGAAATCATGAAAGAAAACTGCCCTCATGTTTTAGAATCAGAAGGCAAAATCACCATCGAAGGAATTCACCAATCACCTCCTGAAAGACACCCCAAAAACCCACAAGGAATATCATGGCTAAATTTCAGGATTATTGCACCAAGGAAAAGATATTGCAAGCAGCTAGAAAGAAACAATTCAAATACCAAGGAGCCATAATTAGGATCACCCAAGATCTATTAGCTTCCACCTTAAAAGATTGAAGGGCCTGGAATTAGATATTCCAAAAGGCAAAGAAACTTGTATTACAGTCAAGAATAAGCTATCCAGCTAAAATGAGCATTATCTTCCAGGGAAGAAGATGGTCATTCAATGATACAGGAGAATTTCACCTATTTCTAAGGAAAAGACCAGATCTGAACAAAAAATTTGACCTCCAAACACAGAATTCAAGAGAAGCATAAAAAGGTAAAGAGGAAAGAATTCTTGAGAACTAGATTTCTATTATGGGTATACTTAGATAATGTGGGTATAATTTGATTTTACTTTGATACCATGAAAAGAGGTGGAAAGGGTTTCATACTGGAAAAAAAAGAGGGAAAAGGAGGTAAAATAAGGTAAAAAAAAAGGAGGCAAAAAGGTAAAATTTCATGAAGAGGCAAAGAAAACCTGCTATAATTGAGAGAAAGAAGGAAGGAAGGGGGATGAACATTGTGTGAACCTTACTCTCATTAGATTGGGCTCTCAGAGAGATTATCAGATATATTGGGTTTCACAGAGAAACTTGTCCCATCTTATGGGGAAGTGGGAGGGAAAGGGGGGAAAGAAAGGGAAAGACTAATAGAAAGGAAAATAGAAGAATTAGGGGAAAGGTTTAAAAAAGGTGGAGGGGCGGTAAAAGGGGAGGACTGCTTGAGGGAGGTGGTCATCAAAAGCAAAATACTGGGGAGAATGGGAAGGGAGAAAAGGGAAAGGAAAGACAAAAACATAACTGGGTAAATAAGATAGTAGGAAATAGAGAATTAGTTTTTTTAACTGTGAATGTGAAAGGGATGAACTCTCCCATAAAATGGAAGCATATAGCAGACTGGATTAAAAGCCAGAATCCTACAATATGCTGTTTACAAGAAACATATTTGAAGCATAGAGATACATATAGAGTGAAAGTAAATGCAAAAACAGATCTAATTAAAAGAGATAAGAAAGGAAACTATATTTTACTAAAGGGTACCATAGATAGTGAAGCAATATCAATACTAAATATATATGCACTGAGTGGTATAGCATCCAAATTCCTAGAGAAGTTGAGAAATGTAAGAAGAAATAGACAGCAAAACTATACTAGTGGGGGATCTCTCAGAATTAGGTAAATCAAACCACAAAATAAATAAGAAATAAATTATGGAGGTAAACAAATTGTTAGAAAAGTTAGGTATGATAGATCTTTGGAGAAAATTGAATGGAGACAAAAAGGAGTTTACTTTTTTTCTCAGTGATTCATGGAATTTATACAAAAATTGGCCATGTGTTAGGGCATAAAAACCTCAAAATCAAATGCAGAAAGGCTGAAATAGTAAAGGCATCATTTCCAGATCATGATGTAATTAAAATCACATGCAACATAAGGCCAGGAGAAAATAGACCAAAAGTTATTTGGAAATTAAATAATCAAATCCTAAAGAATGAATGGGTGAAATAGCAACTCATAAACACAATCAATAATTTCATCCAGGAGAATGACAATAATGAGACAACATACCAAAATTTGTGGGATACAACCAAAGTGGTTATAAGGGGTAATTTTATATCTCTAGATGCTTACTTGCATAACATAGAGAAAGAGAAGATCAGTGAATTGTGCTTACAATTGAAAAATCTAGAAAAAGAACAAATTAAAAACCTTCCATTAAATACCAAACTGGAAAATCTGAAAATAAAAGGGGAGATTAATAAAATTGAAAATAAGAAAACTATTGAATTAATAAATAAAACTGAGTTGGTTTTATGAAAAAAAAACAACAAAATAGATAAGCCTTTAGATAATTTAATTAGAAAAAGGAATGAAAAAAATCAAATTGATAGCCTCAAAAATGAAAAGGGAGAATTTTCCACCAATGAAGAGGAAATTAGAGCAATAATTAGGAGTTACTTTGCCCAACTTTATGCCAATAAATTTGATAATCTCAATGAAATGGAGGAATATCTACAAAAATATAGACTGCCCAGGTTAACAGAAGAGGAAACAAATTATTTAAATAGCCTCATTTTAGAAAAAGAAATAGAACAAGTTATTAATCAACTCCCTAAGAAAAAATCTCCAGGGCTAGATGTATTTACATGTGAATTCTACCAAACATTCAAAGAACAATTA
>JAJPUD010016828.1:0-32956 GCA_023553655.1 Myrmecobius fasciatus
AAAAAAAAAAAAGGCTGACGATGGTGGACTTGCTGTACCAGATCTAAAACTATATTATAAAGCAGCGGTCATCAAAAACATTTGGTACTGGCTTAGACATAGAGCAGTCAATCAGGGAATAGGATAGAATCACAACACAAACTAGGCAATAACTATAGCAATTTGGTTTTTGATAAACCTAAAGACCCCAGCTTTTGGGATAAGTATTCACTATTTGACAAAAACTGCTGGGAAAACTGGAAACTAGTGTGGAAGAAATTAGGGCTTGACCCACATCTAACACCACATACCAAGATAAGATCTAAATGGGTTCATGATCTGGATATAAAGAGTGATACTATAAGTAAATCAGAGGAATGTAATATAGTTTACCTCTCAGACCTATGGAGATGGAATAAATTTATGTCCAAAGAAGAACTGGAACTCTTAATTAAAAATCAGATAGATAACTTTGACTATATTAAGTTAAAAAGTTTCTGTACAAACAATATCAATGCAGACAAGATTAGGAGGGAAGCAATAAATTGGGAAATCATCTTTACATTTAAGGGTTCTGATAAAGATATCATCTCTAAAATATATAGAGAATTGTCTCATATTTATAAAAATTCAAGCCATTCTCCA
The DNA here is from genome assembly GCA_023553655.1 of Myrmecobius fasciatus. Classification (NCBI taxonomy): domain Eukaryota; kingdom Metazoa; phylum Chordata; class Mammalia; order Dasyuromorphia; family Myrmecobiidae; genus Myrmecobius; species Myrmecobius fasciatus. The sequence continues at coordinate 625 of JAJPUD010016828.1, forward strand.
ATTAATAAATTGTCCAAGGATATGAACAGACAATTTTCAGAGGATGAAATTATAACTATTTATAGTCATATGAAAAGGTGCTCCAAATCACTATTGATAAGAGAAATGCAAATCAAGACAACCCTGAGATCCCACTTCACACCTGTCAGATTGGCTAAAATGACAGGAAAAGTTAATGATGAATGTTGGAGGGGTTGTGGGAGGGCTGGGACACTGATGCATTGTTGGTGGAGCTGTGAACGGATACAGCCATTCTGGAGAACAATTTGGAGCTATGCTCAAAAAGTTATCAAACTGTGCATACCCTTTGACCCAGCAGCATTTCTATTGGGCTTATATCCCAAAGAAATCATAAAGGAAGGAAAAGGCCCCACATGTGCAAGAATGTTTGTGGCAGCCCTTTTTGTTGTGGCTAGAAACTGGAAATTGAATAGATGCCCTTCAATTGGATAATGGCTGAATAAATTATGGTATATGAATATTATGGAATATTATTATTCTGTAAAAAATGACCAGCAAGATGATTTCAGAGAGGCCTGGAGAGATTTACATGAACTGATGCTGAGTGAAATGAGCAGAACCAGGAGATCATTATACACGGCAACAACAGTACTATATGACGATCAATTCTGATGGACATAGATCTCTTCAACAATGAAATGTTTCAAACCATTTCCAATTGTTCACTGAAGAAAGCCATATACACCCAGAGAGAGGGATGTGAAATGTGGACCACAACATAACATTCTCATGCTCCTTGATTGATGGGTGCTTATATTGTGTTTCCTTTATCTGATATTTCGTTTGTGTAGATAAGATTTTTCTTGCACAACAATAAGTTTGGAAATATGTATACATATATTCGATTTGCCAATATCTTAACATAATTAACATGTAGTGGATATCCTGCCATCTAGGGGAGGGGTGTGGAGTTGTGGGGAAATATTTGTAATGGAAAGGTATGTAAGGGTTATTGTTGAAGAATTACCCACACATATGTTATGCAATAAAATAAAATAAAATAAAAATTAAAAAAAACTCTGAAGATGGAAAAGTTATACTTTTTGAGATTTCTCAACTTATTAGAGATGTTTTATTATAAAGAAAGAGGTTCTGATTAGAATAGAAACTAGAGAGGAGAAGCCAGATCATAAATTCCAGTCTGTGTCAAAATAAAATGAATGCAATGCTAGGTAGCTAGGCTATTAGACAACAGCCTGAAGAGAATGTCCTGGGTCTAAATTCTGCCTCATATAATTACTTAGGTATGCAATGCCAGACCTCTTACCTCTTTTACCCTCAGTTTCCTCATCTGGAAAATTGGAATAAAAGCAAGAAATATTTTGTAGTTCTTACAAGGATCAAATGAGGTTACACAGAGTGTTTTGCAATCCTTTTAAGAGTTTTAATGATGCTAGCAATAACAAGTTTGTGTGTGTGTGTGTGTGAAAGAGAGAGAGAGCCTGAAAGAGAGACAGGCATGTCAAAGAAGCCAATAAGCCAGATAATAGAAGCTGAATTTTTTTGCATCACACTTATTTATTTTATTTTGTAATTTTTTTATTTAGTTTTATGTAATTTATTAAATTTTTCAACATTGACCCTTGCATAGTCTTGTGTTTCAGATTTTCCTCTCCTTCTCCCTGCCCCATTCCCTAGGTGGCAAGTAATCCAATATATGTTACACATGGTAAAATAAATGTTAAATCTGTAAACATATTTGTACAATTAACTTGCTGCACTAGAAAGGTCAGATTTTTTTAAAAAAGGAAAGAAAATGAATAAGAAAACAAAATGAAAACAAAGAACAACAAAAAGAGTGAGAATGTTATGCTATGGCTCTCTTCATTATGAGATCATTGAAACTAGCCTCAATTATGTTATTGTTGGAAAGAGTTAAGCCCATCAGTATTGATCGTCATACAATATTGTTCTTCTCATGTACAGTGATCTTCTGGTTCTGCTTATTTCATGTAGCATCAGTTCACATGTCTCTCCAGACTTTTCTAAAATCATTCTGCTGATAGATACATATAGAACAATAATAATACATAACATTCATATATTGTAACTTATTTAGCCATTGGCTGCATTAGTTTTATTTGTACAAAAATTTTAGCTTAATATAATTGATATTGTCTATTTGGTATTCAATTATAAGTTCCTCTTCTTTGGTCATAAATTCCTTCCTTCTCCACAGATCTGATAGGTAAACTATCCTATATTCTTCTAATTTGCTTATATAATATCACTTGATGTCTAAATCATGAACCAATTTTGACCTTATCTTGGTATATGGTGTAAGGTGTGGGTCAGTGCCTAGTTTCTGCCATACCAGTTTCCAGTTTTCCCAGTAGATTTTTGTCAAATACTGAATTCTAATCCCCAAAGCTGGGTTCTTTAGGTTTCTCAAACTCTGAATTGCTATAGTTATTGACTATTTTGTCCTGTAAACCTGACCTATTCCACTGACTGACTACTCTATTACTTGGCCAGTACTAAATGGTTTGGATGACTGCTGTTTTATAATATAGTTTTAGGTCTAAATATTTAGGCGCTAAATAAGTAGATCAATTTAGGAAGTATTGTCGTTTTTATATTTGCTTGGCCTACCCATGAACACTTAATATTGTTCCAAGTTATTAGATCTGACTTTATTTGTATGGAAAGTGGTTTATAGTTGTGACTTTTCCTTGGCAGATAGATTCCTAAATATTTTATGCTATTGACAGCTATTTTGAATGGATATTCTCATTGTATCTCTTCTTTCTGGATATTGTTGGTAATATATAAAAATGCTGATGATTTATGTGGATTTATTTTGTAATCTGCAAGTTTGCTAAAGTTGTGGATTATTTCTAGTAGTTTTTTTAGTTGATTATCTAGTGTTCTCTAAGAATGCCATCAGATCATCTGTAAAAAATGATAATTTGGTTTACTTGTTACTTATTCTAATAACTTTAATCTCTTCTTTTTTCTTATAGCCAAACCTAACATTTCTAATACAATGTTGAATAGTAATGGTGATGATGGACAATGTTCTTTCACTCCTTATAATATTGGGAATTGTTCTAGTTTGTCTCCAATACATATGATGCTTGCTGATGGTTTTAAAAAAGATGTTACTGATCATTTTAAGGAAGAAACCATTTATTCCTAGACTCTCATGTTTTTGATAGGAATGGGTACTGGATTTTATCAAATGCTTTTTCTGCATCTATTGAGATAATTATAAGATTTTTGTTACTTTTGTTATTGATATAGTCAATTATATTAATACTTTTCCTAATATTGAACCAGCTCTGCCTTCCTGGTATAAATACTATTATACTGGGTATCTGTAATCTCTTTGGTCATATTTTATTTAAGCTTTTTTCATTAATATTCATTAGGAAATTGGTGCATAATTTTCTTTCTCTGTTTTCACCCTACATGGTTTAGCTATGAGCACCATATTTATGTCATAAAGGGAATTTTGTAAAAGTCCTTCTTTCCCTATTTTAAAAATAATTTAAATAGTATTGAAATTAATTGTTCTTTAAATGTTTGGTAGAATTTATATGTAAACCCATCTGGCCCTAAAGACTTTTTTTTGGGGGGGAGGTGATTAATAACTTGTTCTATTTCTTTTTTCTAAAATGGGACTGTTTCAATAATTTATTTCCTCTTCTATTGACCTGGACAATTTACATTTTTGTAGATATTCCTCCATTTCCTTTAAATTATCAAATGTACTAGCATATAGTTAAGCAAAATAACTCCTAATTATTGCTCTAATTTCCTCTTGGTTGGTGGAAAATTCTTCCTTTTCATTTTTAAAATTAACAAGTTGATTTTCTTTTTCTAATCAAATTAACTAAAATGTTGTCTAATTTGTTGGTTTTTTCATTAAAAAACTCAGTTTTATGTAATAATTCAATAGTTTTTTATTTCAAGTTTTCTTAATTTCTCCTTTTATTTTCAGAATTTCAAATTTAGTATTTCTTGATGGTTTTTAATTTGTGCTTTTTCTAGCATTTTTAGCTGCAAGCCTAATTTATTGATCTTCTCTTTCTCTATCTTATATAAATAAACACCTAGAGATATAAAATTTCCCCTAATAACCACTTTGGCTATATTGCACAGATTTTGATATGTTGTCTCATTATGGCCATTTACTTGGATGAAGTTATTGTTTGTAGCTGTGATTTATTGTTTTACCCATTGATTCTTTAGGATTAGATTAATTAGTTTCCAATTAATTTTTGGTATGTTTTCCCCTGGCCTTTTATTACATGTGATTTTTATTGCATCATAATCTGAAAAAAAAGTCATTTACTATTTCTGCCTTTCTGTATTTGATTTTACAATTTTTATGACCTAATACATGGTAATTTTTTATAGGTTCCATGAACCACTGGGAAAAAAGTAAACTCCTTTTTGTCTCCATTCACTTTTCTCCAAAAATCTATTATACCTAACTTTTCTAACATTCTGTTTACCTCCTTAACTTCTTTCTTGTTTCTTCTGTGCTTAAATTTATCTAGTCCTGAGATAGCAAGGTCAAGATCCCCTACTAATATAGTTGTGCTGTCTATTTCTTCTTGCATCTCTCTTAACTTATCCTCTAGAAATTTGATTGCTATTCCACTTGTGCATGTATGTTTAGTATTGAGATTGCTCCATTATCTATGGTACCATTTAGTAAAATATAGTTTGCTTCCTTATCTCTTTTAATTAGATCTATCTGCTTTTACTGGAACTGAAATCAGCATTGCTACACCTCCTTTTTTTTAACTTCATGTGAAGCGTGATTAATTTTGCTCCAGTCCTTTACCTTCATTCGGTATGTATCACTCTGCTTTAAATTTATTTCTGGTAAACAACATGTTGTAGGGTTCTAGCTTTTAATCTATTTCCCTTTTATGGGAGAGTTCATTTCATTCACATTTACAGTAAACTAACTAATTCTGTATTTTCTGCTATATTATTTATCCCAAGTTATGCTTCTCTTTTTCCTTTTCCCCTTTCCCTCCTCCTCAATATTTTGCTTTTGATGACTACTTCACTCCAATAGTCCTTCCCCTTTAGATCCCGTCCCATTTTTTTTACTTCTTTCCCCTAATTCTTCTATTTTCCATTCCATTAATTTTTCCTTTTCTTTTCCCCCTTTCCCTTACACTTCCCTATAAGGTGAGACAAGTTTCTCTGTGAAACAAATATGTCTGATATTCTCTCTTAGAGCCAAATTGATGAGAGTAAGATTCACATTATGCTCATCTCCCACCTTTTTTTCCCTCTATTACAATAGGTTTTGTTTGCCTCTTTGTGAGATGCAGTTTCCCTTATTTTACCTCCTATTTGCTTTCTTCCAGTATGATCCCCTTTCCACTTTGAGTTTCTTTTTTCATATTACCATAATATAATCAAATCCTACCCACATTCTCTAAGTATACGCACAATAGAAATATAGTTCTCAAGAGTTCTTTCCTTTTTTTACCTTTTTATGCTTATCTTCAGTTCTGTATTTGGAGATGAATTTTTTTTCAGCTCTGACATTTTCAATAGAAATAGATGAAATTCACCTCTATCAATGAATATTCATCTTCTTTCCTGAAATATATTGCTCAAATTAGCTGGGTAGCTTATTCTTGCCTTTGATCCAAGTTCTTTTGCCTTTTGGAAATTCACATTCCAGGCACTTTGATCCTTTAAGGTACAAGCTGCTAAGTCCTGAGTAATCCTTATTGTGGCTTCTTGGTATTTAAAAAGTTTCTTTCTAGCTCCTTTCAATATTTTATCATTGATCCAATGGTTCTGAAATTTAGGTACTGGTATCTTGGAACTTTTGGGGTCTCTTTCAGGAGGTGACCACTGAATACTTTCAATGGCTATTTTATCTTCTGATTCCAGGATACAGGATAATTTCCCTTTATGATTTCCTGTAAGATAAAGGTTCTTTTTTTTCCCACATGGCTTTCAGGAAGTTTAATAATCCTTAAACTGTTTTTCCTAGATCTCTTTTCCAGGTAAGTTGTTTTTCCTAGGAGGTATTTATATTTTCTTTTTTTTTTCATTTTTTCATTTCTTGAAATCTTATTGAGTCATGCCCTTTCATTTATTCAGTTCTAATTTTTACTGTATTATTTTCTCAGTTACCTTTTTAGCTCATTTTGTATTTGCCCAATTGAATTTTTAAATGAGTTTTTTTTTTTATTTTATGGATTTTTCCCATTTCACAAATTCTGTTTTTCACCAACTTTATGTCTTTTTCATATCTATTTTGTAAGGAGTTATATGCTTTTCTCATTTAATCAAATCTATTTAAGGCATTTTTTTTCATAAATTTTCTCTTTTTCCTTTTCCATTCCCTCTTGCAAGAATTTCATTTCCTTTTGCCATTTTTCTTCTAATTCTCTTTTAAGATTCTTTTTGAAATCTTCCAAGAAAACCTTATTAAAGGGAGACCATCTCATAACTCCCTTTGGGGCTTCATCTTGAGTTGATTTGCCTTTAGGAACCTCAGGATTTGACATCTGTTCTTCTCTCACTCCAGAAAATCTGTCTATGGTAACAGTAGTTTTGGGGGTTTTTTTGCTCATCATTTTTTAAGGATTGAGGTCTCCTCTTAATGCAAAGTAGTGACAGCTGCCTTAGTTTGCTCTGGGGCATTTCTGTTGATTGACCTCCAGTGCTGGGCAATCTAAGCTAGGTCCCATGTTCTCCCAGGGATCAGTGGTTCATAATTTGCCTTTTGTAGCAAATATGAAAAACACCTTCTTGCAACCAGGACAAAGTAGCCTAAGAGGCTTGCAGAAGATTTCCTGATACAGGACAATGCTCTGGCTCCCCAATTCCTTGCCCTGGGCTCCTGTTGTGAGAAATGCAAATTAAGACAAGTCTGTGGTATCACTATATACCTCTCAGATTGGTTAATATGACAGGAAAAGATAATGATGAATGTTGGAGGAGATATGGGAAAACTGGGATACTAATACATTGTTGGTGGACTTGTGAACTGATTTGACCATTCTGAAGAACAATTTAAAACTAAACCCAAAGGCCTATCAAACTGTGAATACTCTTTGATTCAGCATTTTCTCTACTGGGCTTGGATCCCAATAAGATCATAGAGGAGGGAAAAGTAACCACATGTTCAAAAACATTTGTAGCAGCCCTTTTTGTAGTGGCAAAAAACTGGAAACTGTGGATGCCCAACAGTTGGAAAAAGTTATAGTATATATCTGTTATGGAATATTATTGTTTAATAAGAAATGATCAGCAGAATTATTCAGAGTGATCTGGAGATACATACATGAACTGTTGCTAAATGAAGTGAGTAGAACCAAGAGAAAATTGTACATAGAAACATCAAGATTATATGATGATCAACTTCAATGGATGAGCCTCTTTTCAAAAATGAGATGATTCAGGCCATTTCCATTGGTCTTGTGATGAGGAGAGTCATCTTGTGATAAAGAGTCATCTTGCACTCAGAGAGAAAACTGTAGAGACTGAGTGTGGATCAAAGCATAACATTTTCACACTTTTTTTTTCTTGTTTGCTTGTATTTTGTTTTCTTTACCATCTTTTTGATCTGATTTTTCTTGTGCATCATGATAATTAAGGAATTGTGTGTAGAAGAATTTCATACATTTAACATTTAATTATTTGTCATCTAGGAGAGTGTGAAGGGAAGGAAGGGGAAATTTTGGAACACAAGGTTTAGCAAGGGTGAATGTTGAAAATTATTTATGCATATGTTTTGAAAATAAGATGTTTTAATAAAAAAAGAAATTTAGAATTCTTTGTATGACATGAGAGAAACTGGCACAAAATGATCCAGCATGGCATGCTGTCTTAAAAGAAGGTGCTGTGTCCTGTAAGCAAAGCAGAATTGAATTGGCTCAGAAGAAACATGAGATACATAAAGTTAGTGAAGCCACCCCAAATGTTCTTTGCGACTGTTCGTGCCCAATATGAGGCAGAGAATTCCTAGCTCATATTGTTCTGACCAGCCACAGGTGAACATACTGCCCTTGATCTCTAAGATAGTAATGCCATTTTAGACCTTTTCAAGAAAGAAAAACAACAACCAATATGTACTGTTAACTATTCATTCAAGAAGGGTTTCCTTCTTGATATGAATAGGTTTTCAGAATTACCAGTCCTCCTCCCTTCCCCTTAAATGCTTCTGTGTTGATGTACTTTCTCTGCACCCCATTTGTATAGCATAATGAATGGTTTTATCATTATCTTGACAGTTTTGCTTTTTAGAAATAGATCATACATAGCTCTGCCCCAATTTTTTTTGAACTACCCAACACTGGTGTCAGTCTTAAATATATGGTTCACAGGTCCTCACAAAAGAAATATAAGCAATTTGTAATTTTTGAATCCTTTGAAATTAAGTTTTTGTTGTCGGTTCTTATTTATTAAATTTTCTATTGAGTTCAGGTTTGGTTAAGACAATTTGTGTACATTTGTGAAATCTGTGAGCTCATTAAATGTCTATTTTTTTCTTTACTATTATGATTAGTTTTGATGGATATATTTTTGGCCACTGGGTAGTTATTTTGATTATTGATATATAATATTTCTGGTCCTGTGGTCTTTTATTGTGGCTGCTGATGAATATTGTGCAATTCTAATTGTAGCTCTAACATATTTGAATTATTTTTGATTGTTTCTTGTAAAATACTCTTTTCAATCTGGGAGTTCTGAAATTTAGTTTGTATTTTCCATATAGGAAATCCTTATAGGATCTCTTTGAAGTGGTAATTGGTGGATTTTCTCTTCTTGTTCAATCACTCCAGGATACTTTTCTTTGATTATTCCTTGAATTATTGTGCCAATATTCTTTTTTGGTCATAGCTGTCACATAGTCGAATTATTCTAATATTTTCTCTTCTTGATATGTTCTCCAGATCTACTTTAATAAGATGTTTCACATTCTCTTCTAATTTTTTCCCATTCTTTTTTTGTTTTTTTTTTTTTCTTAAACTCTCTTAAATTTGATGTAGCAGTTACTCTTAAGCTCTTTTGACCTAAGAGTGCTCTTGTCTGTTTGAGATATTCACGGTGAAAAATCAGTGGACAGTCACGAGTAATTGAAATTTTAGAGAGCGTTTATTTGCCGGGCCTGGCGACTGAACCCCCAGACGAGCTAGAAGGATTCAGCCCTGAGCCTGGTAGGCCACAAGTTTTTTAAGAGCACTGACCACTTCCCCCCCATAATTTTGCAGTTAAACATTGATTTCTTACTAATATAATGAAGAAGTAACAGGATTTGAGGTATACATTGTAAAATACTGATACATCATCTGGGTCAATACACCTGGATCAGAGCAAACTATCTTTGTGGAATAGAATACTTCTCTTATTAAGTTTGGGCAAACATACTGTGGATTAAACCCATGTCCCTCATTGTGTGAGGTAAACAATTCTTGGACCCTGATTGAGTAAATAATATCAGGAAATTCCTAGGCTACTTGTGAGGTAAACATTCATGGGACCTTTACTGAGCAAATACCATTAAGGAATTCCTAGGCTCCTTGACTTAAAGAGGGGAAGGGTTGGATCTGTCCATTTCATGTTAATAACTGAAAAAAAGCCCTCTGGCCCAGGAATATAATGCTCTTGTCTGTCAATAATTGAGAAATGTAATATTTCTTCTCTTAAATTTTAGGAAAGAAGGGGTAGCTAGATTGGGCAGTGGATAGACCACCAGCCCTGAAGTCAGGAGGACCTGAGTTCAAATCTGATCTCAGACACTTAATACTGCCTAGCTGTGTAAGCCTGGGCAAGTTACAACCCCAATTGCCTCTACAAAAAAAAATTAGGAAAGATATATTAGTGATCATGAAGCCCTTCAGACTTGAGAGTACTTTTGTTCTCACAATCTATTTGCCAGTGATTTCAGTCTTTTGGCCTTAGAATAGACCTACAAACATTACTATCATATACAATCTATTGGTCATGACCAAAGATCCTGAGCCACCCCTCAAACCTACCTGAAAGCCAGAAAATTAGCAAATGAGTAACATAAAGCTCTGATCCAATTTGGTACAAATCTATCTCCCTTCTCTCAGATCCCTTGCTAATTTCTTTTGGAATTCAGCCCTCTTGCAATAGTTACAATTACCATAACTTTTGGCCTTTGACTTGGGAATGGGTTCAAGCTTGCTCATTTTTTGAGACACCTTACAACACCAGTCTGTGACCCCAAACTTTTGGGGTCCCCCTTTCCCAACCTCAACACCTTGCTCAATTCTAATTTGTAAAGAACTGTGTTCTGCTTTAAGACTCAAGCCCTTTTTGAGTTGGGAAACTTTTTTTCAAATAGTTTTCTTGGTTTTTGTTTTCATTTTTTTGATGGTTCTTTCTATAGATAGATAGATAGAAAGAAAGAATGTGTTTTTAGTTTTGTGTACACTTCTCTTATTTGATTTTCAAAGTCTTTTTTTTTAATTTTTCCATATTTTTTTTCCTGGGAAGGTAGCCATTTAATGTTACTCTATGTGTTAGAAGAAACTTTTTCTTTTACTTCACTCTCCTCCTGTGAGAATAAATCTAAAGCTTCCCTATTATCAATGTAAGCACCTTTAATGCTAGAGTGGAGGAGATTAACGCCAGCTCTCTCTTCTGATCCGGAATCCCAAACCAAAAGCTCCCCCCTCCTGAAAGTGCTCACAGACAGCATCATCTTTGATTCATTATTTCTGCACTCACCAGGTGCTGGTTCTTTCTGCCCAGGTCAGTGTCTCTGCAGCACAAACAAGGCTGACATTCCTAATCAGTGGAAGTTGTCTACCCAGACTTAGACCCCCAACAACCCTGCCTATCTGGTAGGTCTAGGTTCTTGAGGTTTTAGTTGAGACTATCTCAGAACCCAGCTAACCCCAGAACTTCACTTTTGTTGTTTCTGCAGAACTAGCCTTGAGGTGCTTGCAATTCACACTTACTAATCCCCATCCTTAGGTCTTTCTTCTTGTCTTCACAGATTATCCCAGGAGGAAGCGTGTTCCACCTCCAGTCTTATTTGTTTTTCACTTGTCTATGTTTATCCTGAGGTCCATTTTGTTTTGTTTGTAAGGAAAATATGGAGAACTTTGAATATTCTGACCTACTCTGACATAAATATGTGTGTATGTGTGTATTCATACATACATACATACATACATACATATATAGAGAGAGAGAATTCTTGAGTTTTCTTCTATTTAATTAATGCTAATAAAAATTTGTATCATAATTACCTTTGGTTTTTCCTTCTTAGTAAGTTAGAATTATTTTAAGAATTAATGGTACTTAATATTGTGATGGTACAATGTATTACTTTAATTTCCAGAAAGACTATCACAATTTTTACAACAAATCTAAAAATATCAAGAGCAAAATTTAGCTAATTCAAATGAATGGTGAGTTGAATAGTCTATGCTTGAAAATTACCTTAGTTTCTTAAATTTGTGAGGTTCAAGGACAAAAATATCTTACTATTTGCTTTGTGTCAGGTGCTGAATAATTGCTCTCACTTGTTCTATCCAACTATTTGCCTCATTTTACATATGAAGAAACTAAGGAAAACAGGTTAATTGACTTCCCAAAGGTGACAAAAGTGACTATCTAATTTCATATTTGAACACATATTGTGTGTTCCATGCATTGAGCCATCTAGCTGGCCACAACTTTATCCAAAGTAGCTGCCTAATTTATTAAGAAGAAAACATAAAGTTCATTGTTCATTGACAATCATCACACATTTTGTAACATGCTCTTCAAAGGTGCTAAAGAATGAAAACTATATACACTAATGCAACAAAAACAAAAAATACAGAACAATGATTTGTGTGACAAATAATTTTTATAGATAATTTATAGATATATCCATGTAGTTGTAAAATTGCTTATACCTATTATATCTTCTGTGCATATATATGATATACACTTATAATATTCATACATATATATATGACTGTGTATAACTACAGAGCAATTCTATTTTTCTATATTTTTATATAAGTAATAAACATATATTGGCACAATTTAAAGAAAGAATTAATGGTACTACTGTAACTGATTTGTGTAAATGGGAAAAAAATTTTGGAAGTTCAAGAGCTACAGATTTCAATGTATACTTGCACTTCCCCCACTCACCTATAACCACAAGGATGAATTATTGCATTGTAGTCATCTTGGGCTGGTCACCCTGGTAGAAAGTTGGGAACACCAAATCCCCACTCCCTGCCAAAACATAAATTTGTATTGGTGTGTAAAAGCCAGCCTGTAGAAAAAAGAAAATTAAAGTTAAAGTATCATGTTCTGTGGTCACTTCCTTTGTAACTAACTGTCCTACATAATAATTATTTATGTGTATGTCATATTATCCTTACTAAAATGTTGCTCTTTTACTCCTCAGAATAAATGGAAATTCTTAACAACCATATGAAAGATTTCTCTAAATCAATTTATAATTATTCCTTGATTTTTTTTAAATAAAAGGCATTACAAAAAGTGAATCTTAGATTCTAGAATCTAGAAATCTAGAATCTAAAAACTTGGATATACAATGTAAGTACAAGATACTTGTTTAAAAAATATAAACTTACTTTGGGAAACAATTCCGATGACATGAAGAAAAACTTAGAAATTTGAGTTTTGGGTCTGAATCTAATACTATTTTACTGGATAAAATTGGGTAATTAACTTAATCACTTAAAATCTGCATGTTTTAGTATCTTCTTCATTTCCCAAATGAGGGTAGTAATAACAGCTCTGTTTGCTATACGGGATGCGTGAGCATCCAGTGAAATGATGAATGTCAAAATTATTAATTTAATACAACAAAAAAGTTTTCATATATTCATAGGTTTTTTTATTAAGATTTTAATTTTGGTTAAAAAGGTACAAGATATATAAGAAACGACCAGCAGGATTATTTCAGAGAGTCCTGGAGAGATGCTGAGTGAACTGATGCTGAGTCAAATGAGCAGAACCAGGAGATCATTGTACAGAGCAACAACAAGACTATATGATGATCAATTCTGATGGACATAGTTCTCTTCAACAATTAAATGCTTCAAATCAGTTCAAATTGTTCAGTGAAGAAAGCCATATACCAGAGAGAGGGATATAAAATGTGGATCACAACATGACATTTTCATGCTCTCTATTGATGTTTGCTTGCATTATGTTTTCCTTCTCAGATTTTTTTTTCTTATACATCCAATTTTTCTTGTACAGCAACATAACTGTATAAATATGTGCACACATATTTGATTTGTCAAATATTTTTAACATAATTAATGTGTATTAGACTTCCTGCCATTTAGGGGAGGGAGTAGGGAGAAGGAGGAAAAATATGTAACAGAAAGTTTTGCAAGGGTCAGTGTTGAAAAATTACCCATGCATATATTTTGCAAATAAAAACCTTTAATTAAAAAAAATAACATTTAAAAAGCTACACAAAAGGTTTCATACTTTATTAGAAGGCCTAGTATGAATGCTAATTCATTAGGAATTTTATATGTTTAATTTAGTAAAAAAAAAAAAAAAAAAAAAAAAAAAAAACAGCCTTGCCACAGACTCAGGAATGTTTCCAGAGCTGCTTTTATCTGGATCAGTCATGTAGTTCTCTGATATTACAATTGGCATTTTCATTGCATGTGTATTAACATAACTTGAATCTTCTTTAGCTAATACAGGTATTAGAAAGGTGTTAGAGCATTTAGAGTAGGAAGCTCCTTATAGAAAATCAAAGTTCTTTCTTATGAGAAAGATGTCCTGCCCAAGAGATAAAGGAACAGCCTGTTGAAAAGACAGTTCCTTGACATTGTGTTCTGATAAGATGCTGAAGGAACTAATCACAGTAAGGTTGCTATAGTTCAAAATTAATTTCATGATTCAAGAGAACATTTATTTAATGGGAATATTGGGGAACTGTTGTATTTGGGGGAACTATACTATTTACTATATGGGATGCAATCCCATATAAGACAGTCCATGTCTTTATGGAGTTTATAATTTAAATGAGGTAATGGGAAATTGACAATCAAAAAATGCAATGATATTACAAAATGATATGCTAAAACATATAAGAAGAATAATTGCAATGTTGTGGACATTTGAAAAAATGGAGAAATCATATTTTGTTGTTAGAAAAGTGGAATAATTTATATGAGGTCATTTTGAAGATATAGGATTTAAAAGGTACAAATATGGCATTACAGGCAGCAAAAATAGGACTGACACATTAAGCTATAAGGAATTGTGAAGAAATTTGAGAGATAGGAAAAATAAAATTTGGTTGGAACAGAGTTTATGACGTTGGTAGCAATTCAATGAAAGTAGTTGGCAAGGAGTTTGAAATGTGACACTGGAGCACTTCTGATATCAGACAAATATTTGGAAATAATTCATATAGAGTACAATTCTAACTTCTTAAACTGTGGGTCATGACCCCATATGAGGACTCATAACTGAATGTGGAAACCATAAAATTATGACTTGTTATCAGTAAATGTTTAATCTGTATAACTATTTTTAAATACTCAAAGTCACATAAATTTTGAAGGAGGGGGTGAAAGGGATCAGAAATGAAAGAGAAGATTGCAAGATATGTCTCATATCAGAGATTCCTTACTGTTATAAAATGCTATCCTACACTACTTGACCTCTTTTATACTTTATGCATTGTCCCATATCTATGGATTTGGAAAACTTCAGTATTTGACATTTCCCTAAGGGTGGTTATCTAATAATATTTAAAGTTCACAAGACTTCAAAGTATAGGATGATTTTACTTTTGCAGAAAGAAGAAACAGTTTTCATCAATACCTGTAGAATGCCAAGAAGCCCAATTCCCACTCAACCCATTTGGAAGTTGTGTTCCCATGTGTCCTAAATGGTTCCAAAGAAAACTTATTATACTACCTATTACACTAGCTAAAGAAATGTTACAGCTTTAGAGAAAGGAAGAATGTTGCCTCCATGGTATATAACTGGACAGTATTGCTTTTTGAATTGCATCTCTCCTCTATTTGAAGTCTATCAGGTTTTGTCCCTCCCTCTATCCCCATTTCTGTCTCTGTCTCTGTCTTTATCCAGGTCTCTGTCAGTCTCCTTCTCTCAATCTCTCTCTCACTCTCTCTTTTCCTTAGTAGATCACTATTTTACTAATTTTGTCCTGAAGTCATGAAGCTGTATGTCTTGACATTTCCAGTCTTTAGCTTTCCTTCACTAAATTTCACAGATCTGTTTTTCTCCAGTAGATAGTTCCAGTTTTCTGATACTGTCATAACTTTTTACCCCTCTGGTTCTACAACTCCAACTTCTAAAGAAATTATCTTCAACTGTATGCAGATATCTTTTTTCTTGGGCTACAATTTAAATTCTGTGTTGTTGCTTTAATCAGTGATTTTTTGGGAGGAGGGGGAAAGAGGAGATTTGTTTTGGGGTCCATTCCAATTTACCCCTTTCAATTTGGTCATATCAACATTAAGATTTTCAACATTTTTAACACACATTGCTTTATGAATCATGGTGGGAGAGAAAAATCAGAACAAAAGGAAAAACTATGAGAGAGAAAAAAAACAGAATAAAGAAAGGAACGTAACTTGTGTTGATTTACATTCAATCTCCATAGGTATTTTTCTGTATGCAAATAGTATTTTCTGTCAAAATTTTATTGGGATTGCTTTGGATCACTGAACGACCAACTATTTCATAGTTGATCATTGCACATTCTTGCTATTATTGAGTATAATTTATGCCTGGTTCTGCTTGGTTTGTTCAGTATCAGTTTGTGCAAATCTTTTCAGACCTTTCTAAAATCAGCTTGTTCATCATCTTTTATAAAACAATAATATTCTCTTGCCTTCATATACCATGGCTTATTAAGCTTTCTGCAATTGATGGGCATCTCATTTTCTAATTCTTTGCTACCACAAAAAGAACTGCTACAAATATTTTTGTAATGTGGATTTTTTTCCCCTCCTTTATGGTTTCCATAGGATATAGATTCACTAGTGGCACTAATGGGTCAAATATCAAGCCTTTTTAAATTAAGAGAGACAATATTGCTCTGTTTTCTTACCCATCTTACATAGTAAAATAGCTAAATTATACAAATTATCTCCAGGCCGATTCTTGGACATCTCCAGGAAAAAGACAAAAAGAAGGAAAGTACAATGAATGACTTATTTTTCCTAAAAATAACTTACTATAACTCAACAATAGGAAGACAGTGTGAGAGAGAAAAGAATGGCATATAATGGTAGTATTTTGTAGAATATTTATGGTTATGATTCAAAAGGAGGAAGAGGAACCAATTAGGGAAACAAAGGACAATTAGAATCGAAGAAGACCGCAATGCAGGGATGTAGAACCCAAGAAAGCCAAGAGTTTAGTGAGAGGAAAACCAATTTCAAATAAAATATGTCCAGAATAAGAAAAACTGAATAAAAAAATCATTGGATGTGGTAAATAAAATGATATTGGTAATGTTTCAAAAAAAAGCAATTGGAAAGAAAAGAGAAAGAGTGTTAAACAGCAATTGTTTAAAGAAAGCTATATTAGTAAGGGTCCAGTAGCTAATAGATGAAGAATCTCAAGTTTATACCAGACAAAAAACAAAACAAAACAAAACAAAAAAAAAAAACAAAGAAAATGAACATGTTTCATTTTAAGAAAAGAAGATTTTGGGGAGGTAGGATAATAACTTTCAATAATTTGGGTAGTCATCACCAAAAATTATTAGAAGAGAAATGTTTGATCTTGAAGAACAGCATTAAAAGTTATTTATGGAACTTGAAAACAGATAAATTTAGGCTTGATATAAGGAACATAGTAATTAGGGCTGCCTCAAAGTTCAACATAGTATTTTGGAAGTGATGAATTTGTTTTTTTTTTTCCTCTCATTGGAAATTTTCAACTATATTAGAGGATATATTTTACATAGTGTTTTCCTCATAAAAAATAAGTTCCTTAAAGAAAGATCCTATTTCACTTAATGATTTACATTTCTAATATTTAGCACAGCTTACTACACTTAGCAGTTGTTTAATGAAATGTTCATTGTTTGACTAATTTAAATAAAGACTGTAGGACAACCTGTGAGATATGTTGGAGAGGGATTCACCTTCATTGATGAGGTAAACTGGATGGTCTGTGAAGTAGCTTCTAACTGATATCTTTTGATATTTTCTTTAGTAGTTCAGGAGTATGAACAAAGCAAACAATGGAGCATAACCAGTATTCATGATTGCCAATGTAGTAATGATGAAAGGCCATGAAGAAAAATATTAGGTTAGCTCCTAAGATCTGATGAAGTCTGAAATACAAGAGCACATTAAGGAATGTTGAAGGTGAATAGCACTTAAATTGTGAAAATTTATTTCCAAAAGAAGATTAACAGTTATGGCTATCTAGCACTAGGAATTCACAGTTTACAAAAGACTTAGAGGATAAATAATATAAGAATTCTATATCAGTATCAGCATGTTGTTTATTAGCCTTTATGAAGAGTTGGGGAAAAAACAATGACTGCAAATGTTGATATAGTAATAACTTCCATGTCCATTAATCCCTAGGGTTACCAAAACCTTTTAATTGTTATGGATATTTATTTTGGTCTTTAAGGTTTACAATAAATTTTAAAAGGATAATTTCTTTTCCTCCTCCAAGCACTTATGTAAATTAAGTTTTATAGGTAGCATTGGCACTTTACATATGACAAAACTAAAGATCAATAGTGTTTAAGTAACTTGCCCAAGATCATATAACTAAGATGGGTCAGAGGAAACATGACACATACACACATACAAACGTGTGTATATATATGTGTGTGTATACATGTGTACTTATACATGTAATTATGTCTTCTTTGTGTCCTCTTTTAATAAATAAAAGCAGTACAACAGTGGCTTTAGGAAAATTATTGGAAGGACCGATATAAAACCTTAGTTTGGAATATAACTTTAAGTGTTTAGGAAAAAAATGTCTAAATAATTGGTCTGGGCATTGAGTTCAACTTGCTCTTTTTAAGAGTTTACACAACTGGAGTGTTAATAAATTATAAAGCTTTAGCTGTGTAATTTGTGTGGAAGAAACACAGGAGGTACTCAATAAGAGGACCAGAAGATAACTCAAGTGGGTCTATTAATGGCCAATCAGAGCACCCTGCTGTGTGCTTTCTAATTTGTATTCAGAAGTTTTGAAGGAACTGCTCTGAAAACAGAAAAAAGCTAAGGGAATTCTTGGGTGTGTTTTAAAAAAAAGATGATACAAGTTGAAATAACTTCTTTTTTTCAGTGTCTTTCAGAAAGCTGAAATGAATAGATATCTTAGACATCTACCTTACAAGTTTTATGTTGAATTTTTACTGCAAATCTATGAGATCTTGAATGTTATTAAGAAATTTAGAAATAAATGCTTGGTAATTTTTAAAAACTGGTTTTGTGCAAAGAGGAAATAGCATAGTGGTTTTTGTTTTGTGTTTCTTTTGCCATTACTGTAAGTTCAGAATAGTTTTTTTTTTTCTTTTCTTAAATTTCTCTTGGACATCACCCTCCCACCTCTCACCAATACTTACATATTGGGCTTCAACAAATGCTCTAACGGTAACTCTCTGAATTGCTATCCTCCTGAAGATGCACGCACACTACAAGTGTGCTACCCTTTAAAAATTAAGCAGCAGAATTTTCCCTTTGTCATAATATTCACTCAAAACACATAGTAAGAATAAAATTTAAAAAAAAATTCCCCAAAGTACAGGTACAATTTCCCATATATACAGAGTCTGTGGGGGAAAGATCAAAGAGTAGACCTGAGTTTATGATATAATAATGGAGAGGCATTTGAATGAGAAACACACATGACCAAGGTAACTCAGAACTCTAAAATTGCAGGACTTTGATGTTCTTTCTTTATCTAGAATGTCCTCTCAAAATTCAATATTTGCTGGGAAATTGTTGCTAGATAAATAACTGGTATACATCTGGTCTGGCTTCTTAAGCTCAAGTGTTTCAATTACACATTTATTTAGTTTAAGTTAGATCAAGGCACTTAATATTGTACTAGTTTTCTGATTGGGTTTGACTACTGTTGGGTTAAATTGGGCAGCTCATTTTGCCACTGCAATATTATTGCCAGGTTAAGTGAGAAACATCTTTTATATGCTGGGTTTTTCAAGGGTGAGACAATTCTGTTGGTCAATTTAATCAGCTGGATCCTCTGGCTTTACTCTTTGATGGGAAGCTGGAGTTTAGATTAATTCCAGCCTCTGACTCAGCTGATTGTTACAGCATTCTGTCCAAAAAAAGCAACTTTATAGTAAAAGATTTTTTAGCAAGGGCTATGGTACTTAACCTGAGATTACCAAAAACCTCGTCTTTCACTCCTTCACAAGCTCATTTCTGAAATTTCTTTTTTTATAAGAAGGATGTGAAAAGATGAATTACCTCCCATTTAAAAATTCTTCTTCATGTCCTGGAGGCTTTTTTCAGTGAAATAATTGATTCACTTTTAAATGTTACCAGTCTAGTCTCACATACCAGATTTTTTTGGTACATGATGAACATGAATAGCTAGAAATAAAATTATTGCAGGGATCTATGCCTTGAGACAAGTTCCCCTTCTTTTAAAGTTAACCTTTCAAATCTTGAATTTTTTATTAGATATGGATTGGTCCTTTTCTATGAGAAGACCTTTCCTTTTGAATTATAGTCTCTGATGTTATTGTTGTTTTACCCCCCCACCCAGAACAGTTATAATTTCACTAAGTATCAAATGGACTAAATGCTACCTTTACAATATGAAATGTTCTTTAGGTCCTCTATTTGTTTCAGGCTCCTTTCCATGGGTAGATTAACATCAGAAAGAGATAACAACATCTAGCATAAGATAGACTTGGGGAGGGGGATGGAGGTGAAGAGCTTATATGGCAGAGTAAAGCCAGAAAACTGCTCCACCTCTCCCAGTTTCTCTTAAAAATCACATGAAGCCAAGTGTCTGAAGAGGGTCTAATGGAATGAAACCAGTCTCCAGCTCAAGTTAGACTAAAAAAACCTCAAGCAAGGTCAGTCTCACTGGGGTGAAAAGGGTCTTCCAACTAGCTCAGATAGACTGGGAAAGCCAGTGAGAGGTAATTAATCACAGCAAATCAGCAACTAAGACTCTCAGCCCTGGCTCACTAGAGGGAAAAATCAGTGGGACAATTTCCATTCCCAGCTGAGAAGGCAAACTCTGGGAAACCAGGCTGTTTCCTGAAGAAAGGCGAAGCTCCCTCCTGCTAACACAAGGGGCCCCTGTACTCAAAGTCAAGGCTCAAAGTTACATAGGAAGTTTGTAACAGCTCCCCTTTATTCAAAGTGCAGAGCTCAAACATAAAACTAAAGAAGAGGAAATACCAAAAGAAAAGGAAGGAAAATGAGCAAGAAACAGAAAAGAACCTTGACCATAGAAAGCTACTATGGTGAGAGGGCAGATCAAAATATAAATTCATATGAGGACAAAATGTGCACAGAAGAAATCTCAAAGAGTGATATGAATTGGTATCAAGCCCAAAGAATGTTCTTAGAAGTGCTCATAAAATATTTTAAAAGGCAAATAAGGGGTAGAAAAAAAACTGAGAAAGGAAATGAGAGATATGCGTGAAAGAGTCAACATCTTGAGAAAGGAAGGAAAAAATTGTCTGAAGAAAACACCTTCAGAAGTAGGATTAACCAAATAGAAAAAAGAGATACAAAAGCTAACTGAAGAAAATCATATAATGAAAACTAGAACAGGGCAAATGCAAGCAAATGGCTCTGTAAAATAGCAAGAATCAAACAAACTTGAAAAAATGGAAGGAAATGTGAAATACCTCATTGAAAAAACCAGTCAGGAGGGTGTAGCCAAGATGGCAGAGAGCAGACACAATTCTCATGATCTCCTCTGACCTTCTCTCAAACCAACAGCAGACTAAGCCTCTAAACTGGTTTTGGAGTCAAAGAATCCAGAAATATTTGAAGTGCAACACATTTTTAGAAGAAGTCACATTGGAAGAATTTCAGAAAAGGTCTGTTTCAGTCAGAGGGACAGTCTGCTGAACCCAAACCACAGCAGAGAGAGAATGAGGCAAGAAGCTGGGGCTGGGAGTCAATGTGTTGCAGCTTCCTCTCACCTGGGAATCTTCTGTGAACCTCTTTGGCCACTCTGTTCTGGTTGCAAACAAGTGGTTTGGCAGATTTGCCTTTTGTAAAAAGCAAATTGTAAACCACTGAGCCAGCTATTGTCATTACCAGCCCTGGAAATCAATCAACAGACGTGCCATAGGGGAAATTAAAATTTCTGTCAATCCTTTTCATTGAACACATCTCAAGGCTTAAAAAATGAATAATAATAATAATAAAAAACCTGTCAACATAAATAGCTTTTTGGGAGAGAAAGAAGAACAGATTTCAAATCCTGAAGTTCCTAAAGGCAAAGCAACTCCAGATGAAGCCCCAAAGGTTCTCATTTCAAAAGGCTTTCAATTGCATAAAGTATCTTAAAAGAGACTTAGAAGAAAAATGGGGAAATAAAATGAAATCATTGCAAAAAGAAATGGAAAAAAACATGTAATATCCTAAAAAAGAGATATGAAAAAGATACTAATTCACTGAAAAACAAAATTTATAAAATGGAAATAGAATGCAATGAAAAAAAATTCAATTGGCCAATTAAAAAAGGAACTTAAAAAGGTAACTGAAGAAAATAATACAATAAAAATTAGAATGAGCAAATGAAAGTGAATGACTCAAAATGAAAGTGAATACTTCAAGAATCCGTCAAACAAAAATAAAAAAATAACAAAAATAGAAGAAAATGTAAAATAACTCCTAGGAAAAACAACTGAGCTGGAAAAGAGATCTAGAAGAGACAATCTAAGGATCATTGGACTCTCTGAAAGCCATGATGTCAAAAAGAACCTAGACATTATCTTGAGGTAAAATATCCAACAAAAGAATTCACCAATCACCTATTGAAAGATACTCCAAAATTAAATTCCCAAGGAATATCGTGGCTAAATTTCAGAACTATCATACCAAGGAAAAGATATTGCATGTAGCCAGAAAAAAAAAAAAAAAAAAACTTAAATAATGAGGAGCCACAATTAGCATTACCCATGATCTAACAGTTTCCACCTTAAAGAATTAAAGGGCCTGGCATCTGATATTCCAAAAGGCAAAGGAACTTGGATTACAGCCAAGAATATGCCATTCAGCTAAAATGAGCATTATCTTTCAGGGAAGAAGATGGACATTCAATGATATAGGTGAATTTCACCTATTTGTAATGAAAAGACCAGAAGTAAACAAAAAATGGATCTCCAAACACAGAAATCAAGAGAAACATAAAAAAGTAAAAAGGAAAGAACTTTTTAGAGCTATATTTCTATTATGGGTATACTTAGAGAATGTGGGTATATTTTTGATTATATTATGGTAATGTGAAAAAGAAAATAGAGAGAGAAAGGGGATCTTACAGGAAAAAAAGCAAAAAGGAGGGGGAAAACAGCAAACAGATTGGCTAAAATGACAAGAGAACATAATGATAAATGTTAGAGGGGTTGTGTGGTATATAATGAATTTTTGCTGGAGTTGTGAAATGATCCAACCATTCTGGTGAGCAATCTTTAACTATGTCCAAAAACCTATAAAACTACATATCCTTTGAGCCAGCAGTGCCATTACTGGTTTTATATCCCAAGGAAATCATTAAGGATAGGAAAGGACCCACATGTACAGAAATGTTTGAAGCAATTCCTTTTTGTAGTAGCAAAAAATTAGAAAATTAGTAGATTCTATATACATTTGCCACTTAGATGCCCCTATCACCAATTTTCCAGAGTTATAATGTTGTAATTCTCTGAGCTTCCTACTGTATTCCTGATGAAAATGAGCAGTGTTTATAGAATAATGCAAAAATGTGTTGGTGAAAAATATTTAATAAATGAGCTTTTGAGAAAGTTTAAAAGAAAGGATTCATACACTTTTGAAATTAATATGAATTATTAGCATGTTCTTAAGTGTGGACAGTCAAAAATAACCCAGGCACTGATTTTTGGCAATTAACAATTTCTGTGGTACAAATACACTAAAAATTTATAATGTCTTTCATAAGCTCATTAGACTTGGCTTTACCACTCTTCTAGGAATAGAGGAGGATTTTGAAGGAAAGATAATGAGTGTAGTTTTGTTTATGTTCAGTTTAAGATGCCTATGGAACATCTAGTTGGAGATGTCTAATAGGCAGATGAAAATGTCTGAATTGGAAGTCAGAAGAAAGATTAGGGCTATGCAAGTAAATCTGACAATCATCTACATACAGGTGATAATTGAATCAATAAGAGTTTATGAAATCACCAAGCATAATTGTGTTGAGAGAGAAAAGAAGAGGACTTAGAGAATTGCCTCTAGAAACACTCACTATTTTTCTGGCTGTCATAGACAAAAATTCAACAAAGTTAGGAAAGAGTAATCAGTCAGGTAGGATAATATATATTGAGAAAATAAATCAGTCTGATTCCTACCAATAAGCACTCATAATTTAACTAACCTCTAAATAATGAAAGAACCCATATTTACTGGTAACATCTTATATAACTTCATCCCCAGGTGAGTTGTGTTGTCATCTTTTTTATTGGATGCCTAGTAATCTTGCTGAGTTAGGCTATTTAAGTCTGCTCTTATTGAAAATGGCATGGCATATATTATATGATATTTTCCTCTGAATCCATATCTTCATTAAACCTTCAGTCAAATTTCCCTACATTATATATATCCAAGGAGAGGACAGTGGCACAGTATAGTAATTTTTCTATTTAATAATTCACATAGTTGTATGCTATAAGATTCCCAAGGTTAAAGACCTTTTTCATATTTCTCTTCTAATGTTAAAAGTCTTCTTGACCCTTGTTCAGTCAGGGAGGTGATATCACTGTCTAGTTCAGAGCTTTAAAAAAAAAAAGCAAAGTACTATTGATAATAGCATATCGTTTATCAGCTAGAAAAGAGGCGATAAAATTTAATATATAGAATGAGACATACTATACTCATATATAGAATGGGACCTGGTCAATATGGGTATTTATTTGAATATTTATTAAAAAGTTTTTGTTTACCTTCTTAATTTTGGGGGGGGGTAATTCTATGTTGAGAGAATAAAGCCAATGACAGATTATTTTAAAGAGATATTTATTGAAACAAATTAAAATGAAACAAAAAGTTGGTGAAAAGAACAGAAAAAGTAGGACAGCTATAAAAATTGGATGGTGAATTTATTTTATAATTAAGTAAAAAAAGTTGCAAATAATGGCAATTTGTGGTTTCATATGCAAGTTTTTTCTTTTGTTCTACTGTTTATATGAAAATGTTTAGTTTCCTTGATGCTTGTTTAGGAAAGAAATCTTTTAAATGAAAAAGGAAGGAAAGGAGTGATCTTTATTTTTTAGTTTCATCTGTAATATAAAAGAAGAAATCTCTTGCTGGTAAAATATGTAGTATGCAGGACATATACACTTTCAAAAATCAGTGAGGTTAGCCACATCCATACCTTTTTCAAGATACTGAAGTAAAATCAGTGAGATATGCCCATTTATGAAAAGAAATCCTAAAAAACTGAATTCCAACTGTCTCTTTTCAGATACCTTGACAAACTAATGACAAAATATTTTTACGGAGGTTTTCAGCAACAATCCTCAAGAATACATATAAGAAATTATTTGCTCTGAAAATACTGGAATTAAAGCCAAGATTTGGTTAGGAAACCTCCTCATTACATTTTCTCTTCCTTACAGACAAGTGGTTTCTAAGTATTTAATCTAAAGATCCAATGGTATAATCAATTTCTCTTTTAAATCCAATATCATCCAAGCAATTCCTTAGTGAATTTGTGTTCTTTGATTATGTCTTCACCTTTGTTTTCCTTTGCTACTCCACAGATAATTCTATCTTTTCAGCTTGACTATTTTCCTTTGCAATCTGATTTTAGAATTTAGTCATATCTAGATTAAAAAGGTTACTCAGAGTTAATCTGTAATCCTGTAATGGTAACTAGATGTAACACTATGGAAAATTTCTCATAAGTCAATAAATGTCAATTAGTCTCTAAGAGAATATCTCCAAATACTAAATGGAAAGTGGGAAGTTCTTGTTGGAAAGATGGAATCTGAAAATGTGTGTTAACTTAATAGAAAATGATTGAAATATGGAACTTTTACCATGTCTTAACTGAACATAAAATTCTAGATTCACTTTTCCAAAATGAACTATTCAAAGGGATTATATTACTTATGTGCAGCTCTTTGGCATTTTGGTTAGAAAAGCTAGTGCAGTTTTTTCCCCTATTTCTGCGTATTTGAATTTATTTTAATAGCATATATATGCATATTTGTAAATATAATTTTATTAACATTCACTAAGATTTTTTTTTATTTGAAAAGCTATTTCTTTTTATGTGAGTTTTAAAACATATCTAGTTGGATAGAGAATTGCAAAGCATAATTTGTCAAATACTGAAATGATATAAACACTTAAAGTGAGAGAAGAAATGCAACTTTATTCAAGATTAAAAAAGAAATGAAAAGTTTGCAAACCAGGGTCATCCACAAGTGCAGAGCACCATGGATTTCCTAAACTAAAGATCTATGCAAAAGTTGTAGTTCTGTTTTGTTTTTTAATACCTTAGGAGGAGGGAGGAGGAGAGGAGTGTCAAGACCTGTCCTCCTTAATCTGTGGAAAGGAAAACCTTTTCATTCTTGTCATTTAGCCCTTCATGCCATAAATCCCAATCAGAAGGGGTTAAGAATGCCTAGGGGGCATTGGACTGATTTTATTTTTTAGCTTTTTTGCTAAGGCAATTGAGGTTAAGTGACTTGCCCAGGGTCACACAGCTAGGAAATGTTAAGTGTCTGAGACCAGATTTGAACTCAGGTCCTCCTGATTTCAGGACTGGTGCTCTATCCACTAAGCCACCTAGCTGCCCCTGGACTGATTTTATTTACCAGATTCCAGAGTGTAAAATGTACACTCTGGAAGTAAAGGCTTAAAATGTAGCTGAGCTCCACCTAATCTCATTATTTTAAGAGTAGTAATATAATGGAATTTCTGAGATTTTGACATTGTTAGGATGACTAACCTGGGTTAGAGAGTTCACATAACAATTGCTGTTAACAATTTTCTCTCATTATATTAACATTTATATTAACAATTGTCTCTCTTTCTCTTTCTATACACACTGACACACCCATCCACATGTATGTGCATATATATGTATGCCTGTGTGTATATATATATATGAACATGCACATATATGTGTGTATTTATCTGTATGTTTGCAACTCCTGTGTTTAGAAGATTGAAAAATGATTTTCTTCAAAATAAAGAAATTCATATTTGAAACATATAGTGTGCTTGCATGTGTTAGAAGTAACAGCATGTTACTATTTTATATTATTTCTTGCATTATACAATCAGTATGATTTTGCTAAAGGCAAAAGAATCTCATGCCAGTAGAAGTGCTCATAATATATACTCGTGAAGATGAAAAATGAGTAGCAATAAATGTAAATATGGCATTATAACAAGAATGTAGGTCTTTACTTTGTTCTGTCAGAGTTTGTTAGAGACCAAAAGTAGTCTCTAACCCATGGGTGGCCAGTCAAACAAAACAGCTCAGAGACTGAAAACACAGGAGTCAAGTAATGGTTTGATTTCAAAGTGAGGTAAACACTTGCAATTGGTCATCATGAACAAGAGGGCTTATTATTGCTGGAGTATGGGTCGGACTTTTATACTAAAAAAATTACAAAGGAGCTGGACCACAGCACAATCATTCTTAGGTCTTAAGTAGGCAATTCCCATAACAATTCTATGGCAATAGTTCCCATGGTGATCATCTCAAGTATGAAGTTATTAAGCTTTGTGATCATTAAGCAGGTTATAGAACCAGAGTTAGCATGGCATGAACAGGGGCATTGTATCTGGTTAAGTTCCCTTGGCAGTAACAAGAAACAGGGATAATAGGCATGAAAAAAATATGATGAATGACTTTAGGCAATAGCACATCAACTTCTTCTGACTCTCAGTTCAGAGGGAACAAGAGGAGCTCCAACAAATCTAAACAGTTATTAATATGAAATTCATAAATCTTTCAGTGAACGCTGGTAGAGGGCAAAGCAGTATATTTTGCCAGATGCTGAGATCATCCAGAGCCAAAAAGATTGTTGTTATTCAAGTTTGGGGCATAGCCTGCTTTTTAGATCTTAATTCTGAGAAACATTATGTCTCCTAATATATTGACATTTCCCCTTACTGGCCAAAGGGAGAGGCTCTGAAATAACCCCTATTCTTACACCCCATAAAGAAGAAGAAAGTATAAGCCAAGATACCACAAGAGGCCAGATGCTTAAATAAATTTTTGGTGGTACAGAACATAAAAAAGGATAAGAAAACCACTAGGAGAATATGCTCATTGCTCATCCAGGATCTTGTATACCTGTCTCTTCTGGGTGTTGGCTGCTTCTGGGTATGTACTAAATTCAGAAAATTTCAAGTCATATACCTTTTATTATTTCAGTTTTTACCTAAATTGGGCATCTGATATAAGAAATTTATTTAAGCTCAGCTTCTTTTTTTATTTCTTAGCCAGCACCAGATAATTTTTACAATTACTAATTCAAAAATATAGCTATAATCTAATATTATTAAACCTCCTTCCATTACATTTTAAAATTATTTATTTTGTTACTTGCAACTATTTTTCATTTTCATTATACTGGCTCTGTCTATTCATGAATAATTTATATCTTTCCAATTATTCATTTATTTAAATCTTCTATAGTTTCTGGGTTTGGGCAAATTTGATTTCAGATATTTTATACTATCAAGAAAGAAAAAGGAAAAAAAAGTGAAAATAACATGTTTTGAACTTCATTCAGATCCTATATTTCTTTCTCTGGATTTAGGTAGCAGTTTCCATCAAGAGTCTTTTGAAATATCTTAGATCATTGTATTGCTGTGAAGAGCTAAATCTATCAAAGTGAATCATCAAAAAAAAAAATAAAAGGTGTTAGTGCGTAAAATATTCTCCAGGTAATTTTTAGATGAAGAAATCAAAGCCATCTGTAGTCAGATAAAAATTGTCTAAATCATTATTTATTAGAGAAATACAAATTAAAACATCCCTGAGGTACCACTTCACATCTATCAGTTTGGCTAAGATGACAGGCAAAGATAATCATATCTTTTCCATAAATGTTGGAAGGGATGTGGGAAAACTGGGATTCTAATGTACCATTAGTAGACTTGTGAGCTGATCCAACAATTCTGAACAGCAATTTGGAACTATGCTCAAAGAGTTACAAAATTGCACAAATTCTTTGATCCAACAGTGTGACTTTATCATCATTCCTTATAGCACAGTAGTAGTCTATTGCATTCATATACCATAACTTATTCAGCCATTCCCTAATTGATGGAGATCTCATTAAGTTCCAAGCCCTTATGACCTGAATGAGTATTGTTTTAAACATTTTTGTACATGAGGGTCCTTTCCCCTTTTTAATTGTATCTTTGGAATACAGATCTAGTAGTGGTATTGATGGATCAAAGGGCATGCTCAGTTTTAGAGTCCCCTGGGCATAATTCCAAATTGCTTTTCAGAATGGTAAGATCAATTCAAAACTTCACCAATGATGCATTAATGTTCCAATTTTCCCACATAATCTCTACATTTATCACTTTCCATTTCTATCATAATAGCCAATTTCATAGGTGTGAGGTGGTACCTTAATTTGATTTTTTAATTGATAGTGATTTAGAGCATTTTTTCATACGAGTATAAATGGATTTAAGTTCTTCATCTGAAAAGTGCCAGTTCATGTCTTTTGACCATATGTCAATTGGAAAATGAATCGTATCCTTTTAAATGTGACTCAGTTGTCTATATATATTTAAGAAATTAGGTCTTTATCTGAAACACTGGCTTTAAAAAAAATGTTTCCCAGTTTTCTGGTTCCCTTCTAATTTTCGATGCATTATTTATGTGCAAAAGAATAATAATTTAATGTAATCAAAATTATTCATTTTGCATTTAATAATGTTCTCTATATCCTATTTGGTCATAAATTCTTTTCTCATCTATAAATCTGAAAGGTAAAATATTTTTCATTATCCTAATTTGCTGATGGTATTGTATTGCTCTTTACATTTGAATCATGTATCAGTTTTGATCTTTTCTTGCTATAGGGTGTGAGATGTTGGTCTATACCTAGCTTCTTCCATACTATTTTCAAGTTTTCCCAGCAATTTCTTTTTTTCAAAAAGTGATTTCTTATTCCAAAAGCTGGAGTATTTAAGTTGATCACACAGTAGATTGCCATAGTCATCTTTTATTGTATCTTGTGTATCTCACCTATTATACTGATATATGACTCTATTTATTAGCCAATATCAAATAGTTTTGATGATTGCCTCTTTTTAAGATAATTTTAGATTTAGTGTAACTAGGCCTCCTTCCTTTGAATTTCTTTTTCTTTACTTTCCTTGATATTCTCCACCTTTTGTTCTTCCAGATGAATTTTTTTTATTTTTTTTTCTATCTCCATAAAATATTTTTGGTAGCTTGATTGGCATAGCACTGAATATATAAATTAATTTAGGCAGAATTGTCATTTTTATTGCATTAGCTTGGCTTACCCATGAGCAATTGATATTTTTTCCAGTTGTTTAGATCGGACTATTTGTATGAAAAGTGTTTCATAATTGTTTTCGAATACTACCTAGGTTTGTCTTAGCAGGTAGACCCCCCCAAAATTTTATATTGTCTACAGTTATCTTAAAAGATACTATAGACAGAAATGATATAGACAGAAACAGAAATTTTCTGTCTCTTGCTTCTGAGCTTTGACTTATGTGGCTTTATTTTATGTTCTGCTACTTTATTAAAGTTGTTAATTGTTTCGAGTTATTTTTTTTTGGTTGATTCTCTAGGATTTTCTAATTATATCATATCTACAAAGAGTGATAATTTTGTTTGTTCATTACCTATTCTAATTCTTATAATTTATTTTTCTTCTCATATTTATGGTACAATACTGAATAATAGTGGTAATAATGATCATCCTTGCTTTACCTTTGATCTTACTGGGAAAGCTTCTAGCTCATCCTCATTAAAGATGATGCTTACTGAAGGTTTTCAGTAGATAGTGCTTATCATTCCAAGGAAAACTCCATTTATTCCTATGCCCTCCATTATTCTTAATGGGAATGGGTGCTGCATTTTGTCAAAAACTATTGCTGCATATATTGAGATAATTGTGTGATTTCTGTTGGTTCTGTTATTAATATGATCAATTATGTTGATAGTTTTCAAATATTGAACTAGCCCTGCATTTCTGGTAAAAATCCTATCTGGTTGTAGTATATTATAAAGGTGATGAATTCTTATAATCTCTTTGCCAATATTTCATTTAAATTTTTTGAATCTGTATTCATTAGGTAGATTGGGCCATAATTTTCTTTCCCAGATTAGGTCCTTCTTAGTTTAAATATCAGCATCTTAATGGAGTAATAAACAGAATTTGGTAGAATTCCTTCTTAGCCTATTTTTTCCAAATAATTTATTTAACATTTGAATTATTTTTTCTCTAACAAGCTTCTTAAAGTTTTTGTAAAATTTACTTGCAAATGTATCTGAATTTGGTGATTTTTTTCTTAGAGAAATGACTTGTGGCTTCTTCAAATTCTTTTTTTCTAAAATGGATTTATTTAAGTTACAGTTCCTTTTCTGGAAATTTTGACAATTTATATTTTCTTCTATATTCATGAATCTCAATTAGATTGTCATATTTATAAGCATACAGTTGGGAAAAATCTAATTATTGTTTAATATTGTCTTCATGTTTTCCTTCCGGGGGTGGAGCCATGGTGGCGGAGATCAGACAGGATTCTCTGTAACCTCCTCTAACCTCCCCTCAAACCAACAACATATGAAGCCTCTAGACTGATTCTGAAGCAAAAAAATCCACAATATCTGGAGAGCAACGCGATTCTAGAAGAAGATACTCTGGAGGAACCTCAAAACAGGTCTGTGTTATGGGGCAGGGGGTGGCCTGCTGAACCCAGACTGCAGCACAGGGAGACCGGCACAGGGAGCTGGAGCAGGGAGCTGGAACAGGAGTCAGAACAGGAGTGGGAGCTTTGTGCTTTTCACACACCTGGGAGTCTTCTGAGGGCCTCTTGGAACAATTTGTCCTGATTGTGGGCAGGTGGTTTGGAGGGTCTGCCTTTTGAGGGGGATAGATTGTGAACCACTGAACCCCTGATGAGCATCGTAACTAGCTGGCATTACACAGCACCTTAAAGCAATCAATCAAACAACAGGTCTGATAAGCACCAGAAATAATTCAATCAGCGGAGCTGCCCAGTCCCTGACATAATTCAATCAGCAGAACTGCCCAGTTCCTGAAATAACTCAATCAGCAGAACTGCCCCAGGGCAAATTAAAGCAGCTGTCCCACCTTTGCCCTAAACAGACCTCACACCTTTAAAAAAAATGAATAAAAAACCAAAAAGAGCTCTCACCATAGACAACTTTTATGGAGAGAGGGAAGAACAGACCTCAAATCCTGAGGCCCCTAAAGGTAAAGCAACTCCAGAAAAAGCCCCAAAGAGAGACATAAATTGGTCTCCATGTCACAAGGCTCTCTTTGAAGATTGCATAAAAAATCTTAAAAGAGAGTTAGAAGAAACATGGGGAAACGAAATGAGATCACTGCAAAATAAAATAGAGAAAATGGAAAAAGAATGCAGTGAACAAAAAAATGTAATTGGTCAATTGCAAAAGGAACTAAAAACAGTAACTGAAGAAAATAAGATATTAAAAATTAGAATCGAACAATTGGAAATGAATGACTCATCAGGACTTCAAGAATCAGTTGAACAAAAACAAAAAAATGAAAAGATAGAGAAAAACATGAAATATCTCCTAGGAAAAACAACTGACCTGGAAAATAGATCTAGGAGAGACAATCTAAGGATTATAGGGCTTCCTGAAAGCCATGATGAAAAAAAGAACCTGGACACTATATTCCAGGAAATCATAAAAGAAAACTGCCCTGATATTTTACACCCAGAAGGCAAAATACTACTTGAAACAATCCACCGATCACCTCCTGAAAGAAACCCAAAAATTAAGTCCCCCAGAAATATCGTGGCTAAATTCCAGAACTATCATACCAAGGAAAAGATATTACAAGAAGCCAGAAAGAAACAATTTAAATATCGGGGAGCTACAATTAGGATCACACAGGACCTAGCAGCTTCTACTTTGA